>CM034151.1:436128537-436176025 GCA_019776745.2 Taxus chinensis
TTCCCCCTTAGAAATTGTAGCGTTGATCTATAATTTTCTATCCACGTTGAAAGGAACATCACCATCATATTTCTTGATCATCAAGGCTATTAAATACTCAAAATCATGATTAGGAAATTCAAAATATTGGGCCATATCAGTGTCAACATTTATTTCAACAAGGAGGGACATAACCTTTTCAACACAAGTCCAGAAATCAACCAGAGTTTGGGCATAAAGGAGTTCAGTAGAAGATACATCTTATTCACATTCTAGTTGACATTTCATCATGCATACATCACTAAAATCAGTTTTATCACTTTCATCATCTACGGGTGGATCACAGGGAACATGGGGAAATAATCATTTTCCACACTAATCAATGGCATGATCTTCCTCAATAGCATCTACTCTTCCTACTAAAGGGTCAGGAACTTCTTTGTTATCTCTAAAATTTTGTTTCTTACCAGTGTGACCCATAGGTCATTTTCCTCTATCTTCTCCCCTAAAATATCCTCTAGCTTGATTTCCAAATCTATTGTGTTCAGTGTTCTTATGCTAGTTCATGGGATTATGAGACAATCCCCTTTCAGCTTGTGTTAATCTATAAGAAATTTCTTTAACAGTCCCTGCCAAAGTTTTGACAATTTCTTCAAGGTCAATTTCTCTGCTAGTCTAAGGCTTCTCTAGGATAATCTTCACACTATCTCTCTTTGGGGGCTTCCTAGTAGCTTTAATATTATTCTTAATCTGGATAGTCATGGTAAAATATTGTCTCAGGGTTCAAGGATTTTTATCTCTTAAGTAGTATGTTGCCTTCTTATCAAATGCATATGAGTACTTAATAGGACAAGACTCATCACTGGGCCTTATATTATTAGGAAACCTTTTTAAGGTTTTATTGAATCTAGTATTTAAGTCTCATAAACACTCATTGGGATTATTTTTAATGTTCTCGAACTCAGACAACAGAAACCTTGGATTATTTGTATCACCATATAAAACCCTAAATGGATTTTTCATCTCCTATCATGAATCAACTAATCCATCGTGAAAGGATTTAAAGCATTCATGAGCATATTCTTCTAGATATACATCCTCAAAATAAACCTCATAATCATCCATTATCTTGTGAAATAACTTTGAAGTATGGTCACCACTGATATCTTTATTTCCTTGAAACTTTGGCAACCTCATTCTAATCTCATTAGCAACCTCATTTGGATAATCTTCCATGTCATTAAAATCAATAGGTTTATATGTATTAACCCTAACAGGTTCTCTAAGATGGGATTCAACCATGTTATTTTGCATGGAAACTACAAGTAGAGGATGGTGTAACCAATGTTAAATAGGAGTTTGTTGGTTTAACATATTTTTAAAAGTATAATGAAACAAACAATAACCTGAGTTGCATCTTAATGTTTAATAGTATTTTTTTGACTCCCAAATGTACACCCCAGGGGGGAGAGAGATAGATGCATCGGGGATGAGGTGAGAGGAGGGGACCCACGTGTGTTGTCATGATGTAGGTGGGAATGGGGTCTTCTTCTGCTCTCCCATCCAATCTCTCCTAGGAAGTGATGAGGAGAAACCTTAACAAAGGGTGTGACTAAGTCCCTGTTGCTTCTAGTTATTCCAATACCAGGGTGATACAACCCAATGTACAACCCGAGGAGTAAGAATAAAGTGAGGAATCAGGTACATGTCCCAAATCCAATACAGAAGGAAAAGTGGAGGCCAGGAACAGCCACCAGATGTAGCACTCACTCGATAGAGTGGTCACAAATCACTACACACACCTAGGAACTCCTACACGGGATGTTGAATACATATCTGAACACATATAGGATGTGTAAAATGATTATATGTTCTACCCACATACTTCTTGCAAAATATTGCTTTGATATAAATTATGCAAGATTTTTTAAATGGTGCATAGAATAAATATTTAGGAAATTGTAAGGTAGGGATATATTTGCATAGGAGAGAGGCTCGGATATAAAATAAGGTGAAGAGATCTACAAAATATTTTGGTCATCGCACCATGAAACTTCCATCATTACGTGTAGTAGTAGTATAAGGAATTTTTCGAAGGAGAAATTTGTCACAGGGAACCTTCGAGATGACGAATGACCCATATCCCCAATGATCCATATTATGACCCCTAAGATTGAAACACCTATGTGTGGATTACACTGATAATTCTAAAATAAAGGGACCCATAATATAATTAAATAGATCACCTGATCCAGTAAATCAATAAGGAAGTTTACATGCCCAAAAATAATACCCCGAAGTACCCCTTTAGGGTTTTATTCTCTTGTCATCCAAAATAACTCACCATTGTAGAGTGTTAACATGTAATTTTTCATTTATAATCCATACGAGATTGAAAAGAAAAATAAAAATTATTCTAGTTCCAAACCACTACATAATGGAGCATGACATTAATTGTTGTATATTGTTTGAGACAAATCCATTTATATTAGAAAGGAAAAAAGGGAGACATATATACATGCTCTCAAAGCTTTCCAATGGTTATACATCTGTAACCACCTTGTCATAAACCTCAGATAAATCAAAATCCCAACAATGCTTACACACAAAGAAGGGCGTGAAAACTCTTACATCATGAACATATCTCCAACTCCTTACATAACACTTCTAGTGAGCTCCCCTTCTTCTCTAAAGGGATCATCCTTCCACATATTAATCTCCCTCTCTCTAAAAACCCTTCATCCTTTATTATAAAACCTTATCTACTTAAGGATTTTAAGTAATATCCTATCCATATTCTTCATTCATTTATGCTCAGGACATTCTTCAAGGATGCCTAGGGATCATAGGGAATATTCCCCAAATATGACCTTCAATTTTACTCACCATTAACCTATCACCATCACGCCACCATGAAAAAGAAAAATATTTTCCATGTCACATTAATTTAATATCATATTTTCCACATGAGAATATATGTGACCTAGAAAAAATATTAAATTCACAAGACTTTATTTGAAGGTGCAGACATTTATTCACCCTCTGATGACATGCTTCATACAAATACTTAATTTTTATTTAAATTCCACTCATGTCTACCGATCCAGGCGATATATGACATTTATGGCGATATGATTTCTCAAGACACGTCATACAGAGAGACATGCCTATTTAAACATGGCTTAATGGGTCAAAAATTCACTATTCAAATTTCACAAAGCTACCTGAAATGTTTTTCCATCAATAACCCTTCTATCATGGGAGTTTCATCCCTAGGATTAAATCCCACTTGAGAAGTAATCACAAATTTGGTTGAATTATTCTAACTTTTAGGCCCCAACAAGTCCTTTGACAAGAATTTTTTTTAATATGATCCCCACGTACTAAATACATAGCTTCCTATTTCGTGCCCACTGCATGTATCAAAGGAAGAAGAAATTCTTCTAGGATCACATGCAGACAAGATAGAGAGGTGTCTTTCAACCCTTGAAACTTCCCTTTACAAAATCCACACCGCGGTATGTGCCCAAGATTCTCCTCCAAAGAAGTGGAGAGTTTTCCCTAATGATCGATCCAGCGAAGCAACTCAATCTCTCATGGGTTAGCCTACCACCGATCGAAGGAAAAAAGCATACATAAGGGGGGAATCTCTCTCTCTCTCTGAGTGATTGAACTCACTTGAGAAGAAGAGGGATTTTACTTGTATTTTGAATGGACCTCGGGTATAAATCCCTCATTTATTGGAGAAGGGGATTTCACAGGGCCTAGATAAAGATGTCTAGTTTGTTTTTAGTGCCATGGCCCATGGATATTTCATACATCGCATGGACTGGCTATTGAAGCATGTACCAACCCTCCCAAGTGAAGTAGTGATAGTTGAAAATTAACCTTTCTATTTGTAATATAATCCTTTTTATTTTCAGCATTTTGTGTGTATATATGTTTTATTTTAGGGAAGGGGCCCCTATAATAGAACCCCCATTTTATTTACAGCACATATCATCCTGAATTGTCCATTTTCTTCGTTATTGTATGACATATATTTCTTTCTTATATTTCATTATTACTAAGACGTGTAATTTATTTCATGTTTACTTACATTATGTCCATAGAAAAATCCACACAATTAATCCCTTCGCATAATGTCCACCACTACATACATACACTTCACATAACTGTACACTATCCTGCAAGAAGAATCCAACCGCTCACTACTTAATTACTCCCATGTCTTTCAAATGGAAAATACTAAGTGATTCTCCCTCGTTTTAATAGACAGCAGAGAAACCATAAATACATACCAAGCATCCACCCACTACACAACTGGGCATTGGGGCCTACAACAGGAACTTAACACATTTTCAAATAAGGTGGAATGTATACTTAATTCTGAGCTTTGACAAGCCAGCCACTTTGTAAGCTAATCACACATACCCCTTCGGGCCTTGGGATCAAACCATCACTTTTCATATTCTCAGACATAATGCACACTTTTTCATTATTTTCATTTCCCCAGGGTATTTAATTATGTTTTATTTCACATCACAGGATTGAGAACCTAACCCTCATTTCACACAAATTTCAAAGAAAAAGTGGAATACACCTCATGATGCCTTCACAATTTCCAAAACATTTTCCTACCTAGGGTACCAGGTAGAATTATCATTTCACACCCAATACTCATACTATGCAAAAGAAACCAATTATTTTGATAACATTCCAAATTACTACTACTTATTTTATTTCAAAACCCCCAAAAAACTTAACACTCTGAAAATACACACAAATCAAATGAGAACTTGGTTTTTCCATTGAACAAGATAATTTGAAGGGAAAATTAGAAACATGTATACCAAGTATGGAACCAAACTGAAAATAGGAGCACATCCAATGATACAGCACTAAAATATAGCATAATGATTATGGGCACCAACATTGGCTCCAGCTTGGGGATGGACTCCCCCAACAGGTATCCAAAAAATACCAGAAGAAACATTAGGAGATGAAGGTCAGATACCTATCCATTGGGCAACGGAGTCAAACAAATTATCACAGCTATAGTACACCAGAAAGAGAGCAAATAAAACCAACAACCAAAAACACCAATAGGAACAAAAAAAGAATCAAAAAAACGAAGCAAGAAACTATACACTATATAAATGAATCACTGAGGCTTAGAGGACCTGAAAATTTCCAATAAGTACCACCCAGATGCCACATAATGTTTGCATCCTTGATCAAGAAATATGAGAATCTAAGCCAAACTTTATCAGTAAATCCATCCATAATCCTCACCATAATAAAAGTTGATAACTTCCTAGATACACCACCACATAAATTACTCAGAGTTGAAATGAACCAACCACTAATCAACCCATACATAAATTTCATTCAACAGACATAATACTTCAGCCAATGCCTCCATCTTCCTTCACTTGTATCAGAATATGATGATTGTTAAAAACTCAGGCATTTCTAAAGATGCTCAATATACTTTTGATGTTCATATTCAGCCAAGTCTCCATTCAACCAAATTCTCTTAATTTCAAAGAAATCTTTGAGATAATATTCAATACATTCATTACCTTTCAAATCTATCACAATGATACCTAGAACATTCCTTTGTGAAGAGGAGTTGCTACTTTAACATGAAGTTTTCTCAACAAAAACCAAGTAGGCATCTGCCCCAAGCACAAATCCTTATCTCTATTTAAACATAGAATTTCTTATTGTAACCTTGGAAATCTTGGTATAGACTTATGTTCAACTAATCTATCAAAAATCAAGGGAGTGCAAACATTTATAACTAGTTCTTTAGGTGAATAAACACATACCTTATCAAAATACAAAGACACAAAACCATAATTTTGACCTCCAGAGGATGATGTAGAGCACTCAACACCATCATCATCCACAACAAACCCTAGATCAGTGCCTTCAATATAAGGAAATATCTTGCTAGAATTGGGGTCACATTGCGGGTTTGAGTCATTCATTTCTAACTCAATGTCATTGTCTTGCTCTATCTTTGAACAACTCAAGATAAGCTCATTTGATAATTTGCACCATAACCGACACCTATTTTCTTGATCGACCAATGCATCAAGTAACAAACATCTATCTTCTAATAAAGGAACCTGTCCTTTATATTTAGAAATCATCTCATCCCTCACTTGGTAAATTTTATGGCTGAGAGCCTTATGATCCTAATATAATTCCATGTTGCCCCTATAGGACAACAACATACTTCCAAAAGTGTTGCCCAAAAATTCACTTGTAGTTTTGGCACACAAGAGATCAGTTGAAGACACACCCTTCCCATAAACAATTTGAACACCTAATATACGGTCTCTTTCAACACTTGATCCATTATTTTTAATATCAATAGAAACACTTGGTCCACAAGTAACATGCAGCATAAGACATTTATAAAACCTGATACTGACATGGGTGTCATGTTGAAATTCTAGCATAGTATTGTTGATGGCGAATCATAGAACCTCTAATTTTCTGCAACTCAATGGGTTGAGAGTCTCAATGCGATTTCATAACATGGAGCTTTTCCAAAGTTTGGGACCTTGCAAAATCAAAAAAAGCTCTCCGGATGAAGGTCGGTTCCTATTCCTCTGTTCAGATGCACATGTAAAAATGTAGAGGGTTTACTAAAAAACCTAAACTAACTTGCCAAGGAGACAGGGTAAGAAGATGCATAAAAATAAACCTAAACTAACAAAGGTGATGCACCGAGGAATGAAGAAACACCTGTCTTGCCAATAAACACAAACCATTAAAATGCAATGCAAGATCATGCACAAATAACCAAATTTGTAGTGAAATATTAGGAGGATGCAAATGAACACAGAGAGGGTTGAGAATCATCCACAGACATGCATTATTTGCTCCAAAGATTGATACAATACACTACAAAATTCCAAGAGGTAAAGTTGCATTACAATTTTAGATGGGAGGTTTGAACTCCACAAATTCACCTGCCAAAGAGAAGAAGGGAGGGGAAAAACAAGAATGTCCAACCTTTAGCAAAGAAGCCCCTCCTTACAATTTATAGGAAGAAGGAGAGAGGGAAGAGAGGAATTCCAAATCTACCCCAACCACCTCCAGATTGAATTTAATTCATCTCATTATGGCGGTAGGTGAGAACCCTAGCAAACCCAAAAAATGGCAAATTGTATTTTGCATTTTTAAAGAACTTTTTCTCACCCAATTAAAGATATCCAGTTGTAGTTGGATAGAGGACCTCGTAAGATTTCTGAAAATTCCAACCTTGCGTGAATCTGAGCTCCCTGTGAAAATTTATGGCCATTTGAATATCTGCGCCAGGGTTTGCTTTCTGTTGGGGTGTCAACGCTCAAAATGTTGCGCCTCCCAAAGATGTGCCTCGGTGCAACTATCCTCATGTCGACATACTCTTACCTGTGCCATAAGTGCATCCATTTTCATGTCGACATTTTCTACTTTACGCCTCCAACCTGCACCATGGGTGCGACTTTTGGCGTGTCGACATCTTCTTACCTGCGCCATGGGCGCATCCATTTTCATGTCGACATCCTTTTACCTGCGCCCTTAACTTGTGCCAAGGTGCATCCATTTTCATGTCAACATTCTCCGCTTTACACCTCCAACCTGTGCCATCGGCATGACTTTTGGCGTGTCTACATCTTCTTACCTGCGCCATGGGAACATCCATTTTCATGTCGACATCCTTTTACCTGCGCCCTTAACATTCACTAGGGCACATCCATTTTCATGTCGGCATTTTCCACTTTTGCCTCCAACCTGTGCCATGGGCACAAATTTTGGCGTCTCGCCATCTTCTTACCTGCACCATGGGTGCATCCATTTTCATGTCAACACCCTTTTACCTATGCCCTTAACATGTGTCAGGGCGCATCCATTTTCATGTCGACATTTTCCACTTTGTGCCTTCAACCTGCACCATGGGTGCGACTTTTGGCATGTCGACATCTTCTTACTTGTACCATGGGCACATCCATTTTCATGTTGACATCCTTTTACTTACACCCTTAACCTGCACCAGGGGCAATAAATGTTGGGGTCTGAGTTTCTTTGATTTTCATATTCTTATGTTTGTCTATATCTACCTGAGGGGGAAGATATATACAACAATTTGGCAATTCAACAGGATCGCCTGCCTACTAGGTAGAAGATCAGTGGCCTTTTAGCAATCCATTAGGCATGGAGTCATAAGCAATAACCTGAAACTAACCTGATATCTGATCCTGAGCCTGATACCGCAACTCCTCTGAGAGCATGCTGAATTGTAGAAATTCAACCTGAGAGCAACAAAACCTATGCCAAAGCACTTAGGGAAACTGAAACCTAACTACAAAAAGACAATGTGCATACACACTTAGAGTAATTGAGATCTAGGCTAATATTTACAAGAGTAAAGCTTTTCCTTTTAGTAGCAATGTTTAAGATGGATTCTGTTAACCAGAATCGGGAGTTCTTCTCCATCCAATGTAGACAATTGGAAGGCATTACTACTTTTACATCCCGTGACCATGTAGGGGCCACTCCAAATGGCATCAAACTTGGAATGCCTTCCTGGTTTTTCTTGATCTGCATCCCATTTCATAACTAGGTCCCCTTCCTGGAAGGGCCTTGCTCTTGCCTTCTTATCAAACCATCTTTTTATTAAGGCCTGATCCTTCTCAATCGTCTGAACTGCATGTTCTCTTATTTCCTCCAATTCCATCAACTCTACATACCTGGCTTCCATTGGTTCGAACTCAGCCAACTCCAACTGCTTCATGAGCTCCAATGCTGGTAATTCTAATAATATAGGCAATACTGCCTCTTTCCCATAGACCAACTTGTAGGAAGAACTACCTGTAGACCTCTTTGGTGCTATCCTGTCAGCCCATAATGCTGATTTTAGCTTGGTATGCCATATTCTTTGGTTTTCATCTAGAATCCTTCTGATGATCCTTAGAAAATTCTTGTTCGTGGACTCTGCCTATCCATTACCCTGTGGGTAATAATTTGAAGAGGTGCTCAAATAGATTCCATTCTTGACAGCCCATTCTATAATCTTAGAACCTATGAATGCCAATGCATTGTCTGATATGATAGTGGTCAGAACACCGAACCTGATCACTATTCCTTCATAAAAGTCTAGTATGTTAGACTCATTTGCCTCTTTGAGCGCTACTATTTCAGTCCACTTGGTGAAATAGTCTGTTGCCGTGATAATCCACTTGTGGCCTTGGCTTGAGTTTGGGTTGATGACCCTGATGAAGTTCAATCCCCATTGCATAAATGTTTGGTCAACCAAAATTGGGTGCAATGGAAGCGCTACTAGTATTTCTTTTCCTGTGAAGAGCGCACATTTCTTGCACTTTCTTATCCATGTATAACAATCACTGAACACATTCAGCCAATAATACCCTGCCTTCATTATCTTGAGAGTTGTTACTCATGGGGTGAAATGTCCTCTGGAATCTCCATCGTGAAAATCCCGTAACACCCTCTCAATTTGACCTGTTCTAATGCACCTCAATAGAACTCCATTGATGTCTTTTTTAAACAAAACACCATCAACAAGCACATATAGAATGGCTTGTAATCTAAAGTATCTCCTCTTTGCTTTGCTCATTTCTGGAGGGCATAGGCCTACCTGTAGGAAGTGTATCATATTTTGAGTCCAACAAGGAGTGGGAACATCATCATTTTCCTGTTCTTGACCATCTTGTAGTATCAAGATAGTCTCTTTTTCATCACCTGCTTCAAC
The DNA here is from genome assembly GCA_019776745.2 of Taxus chinensis. Lineage (NCBI taxonomy): Eukaryota > Viridiplantae > Streptophyta > Pinopsida > Cupressales > Taxaceae > Taxus > Taxus chinensis. The sequence continues at coordinate 436,138,289 of CM034151.1, forward strand.
TTGCCGACTCAAAGCTAGCTGTTCACATAGTCCTTTTCCATGGACCAGCTTAGTCACCTTAAATTTGATGTCATATTCCATGACATAGGTTATCCATCCTACACATTTCTCATTCAGATCCTTGTTTAGAAGGAAGTCCTTGACTCCTGCATGAGAGACCAACAATTGGATCTTGTTGTTTGAGACTAGGTGCTTGAATTTCTTTAAGCTCCTGATCACTGCAAGGACATGCTTTTCAATGAAAGAGTACCTATTTTCATATTCCTCCAAGCCTTGAATGAAGAAAGCAACTTGTTGTTCTAATCCTTCTTTGTTTCACTGTACCAGGATTGTGGAAATTGTGTCTCTACCACCGAAGGCATATAGCATGAAGTCCCTAGAGAAGTCTGGATTGACGAGAGTCAGAGCTTGAGATATAGCATTTTTTATTGCCTCAAAACTTTCCTTGCCTTCAGATGTCCACTTAAATGCCATGCTCTTCTTTAACATCAGCATTATTGGCTTTACGAGAGCTGCAAAGTTTGGAAAAAACCTGCGGACAAAATTGATCCTTCCTAAGAAGCTTTGAAGAGCCTTCTTGTGACTTGCCAATGGCAACGCTTGAATTGCTTCAACTCTTTCTGGGTCAATCATCAATCCCTCCTTTGAAATTATATGGCCTAGAAGTTTTCCTTTGTGAGCCAAGAATATGCATTTTTGGGATTCAATGATACCCCAAATCTTCTACATCTCTGAAATACCTGCCTCAAATGAAAGAGGTGATCCGCTGCATTTTTGGAGAATACAGTGATGTCGTCAAGATATATCAGAACTATTTTATTGATCAACCCCTTGAATTCCATATCCATTTACCTTTGGAAAGTGGCTCCAACATTTGATAGCCCAAATGGCATCTTCTTATAGGCATAGGTGCCCCATTTGGTGGTGAAAGTCATCTTAAACTGGTCATCTTCTTTCACCATTATCTGATTATACCCTGAGTAGCCATCTAGGAGAGAGAATCTCTCCGAACTGGATACCACTTGCAATATTTGCTCCATTAAAGGAAGTGAGTAATGGTCTTTGAGAGATGCTCTATTAAGGTCTCAGAAGTCCACACACAACCTAATTTCTCCGCGCTTCTTCCTGACCAGAACCAAGTTTGCAACTCAGCTTGAGTGCTTGATCAGGAATATAATGCTTGCCTCTATTAGCTTGTTTAACTCTTTCTTCATTAGAGGCTCAATGTGAGGGTTGACTGGTCTCTACTTCTGCCTGATGGGATTAGCATCTAGATCCAATTCTATGGTATGTTGTGCCAATTTCGGATTGAATCCTCTCAAGTCTTCATAGCTCCAAGTGAAGACATCTAGAAATTCTTTGCAAAGCTGTATGAAATCTGATTTCTCCTGCTCAGTGGCCACTTTACCAATTTGAAGTGTTTTGCCTTCCCCAACTGAAATTGGCTCTGAATCTTCTCTCCTGACCTGTATGTTAGCCTTTTCCTTACAGAACTAGTCATTAGAGTTCAAGATAGAATCCAACGTTACTAAACCCTTAGGAAGCTTGTTTTTCCATAGCTACACTACTTGATCATCATACTGTTGCTCTAGTCTGTCTTGATTCCTAGCTGAGAATTCAGCCTCTTCTTGTAAAAAATTGACAATCTGTTGATCATTCTCAAACACCTGCCAGCTTGTGTTATTATCTGGAACTGCTGGCCTCACAATCATATGCATATGTGGTTGTGTTTTTCCCCTTCTGATGTTGTCAACCACATCAAGCATTGCTCCAAATGTTGTGAGCCTATCTGCGGCTTCATTTTTCTTCTTGGTATGGACACGATGTTGAAAGCTTTGAAATCCTCAATGAGGTCCCATACCCAGTTCTTATAGTTCCTCAGTAGGTCATTCTTTGTAGTATGTTGTCCCCTGACTTGGTTGATGATTAGCTCACTATCTCCAAAAACCTGCACGTTCTTTCTGCCCTTTTTCCTGGCCCAATGAAGTCCATGAATAAATTCTTCGTATTCAGCCGTGTTGTTTGAACAAGAAAATTGGAAACGGAAAGCTAAATAATATTATATGCCTCAAGGTGAAACAAGCATAACTCCTCCTCCTACACCTTGCCTACTCCTTGATCCATCAAAAAATAACTGCCATACCTCATTGTTATCCTTTGGGTCTGGTTTGGTGGATGTTAGGAATAGACCGGTTTTTCTTCATGTATGCAAACGAACTCCTAGCTGGCAAATTCTTCTCTTTTCTTGGTAAGGGATTCAAAGCAAGATCCTGCCGATTGTGTGTGTATAATTTTATCCATAAAACACATAGTGTAGGGGAAAGGAAATTTTATAATGCACACATTTTATTTTGTGCATTTAAATTTTGTTGAAAAATTATTTTAAGGGATTTAAAATATAGGTACTTTTTAGTACAAAGAAAATTAATATTGGCCCTTTAAATTGTGAATGAAATCACCTTTTCGGGACAACTGATGTGTCACCTTTTTATTGGCTGATTTTATACATGTGACTTGATTTTACTCATGTCTTATTGATACCTTTTTCTAAATTCTTAGTATATAAAGTTATAAATGTTGACTTCATTTTTACAACTAGTGGTACTATACTACACATTAACAGCCATTGGGACACTCATTGGCTTATTCACAGTCATTGGCTTCTTTCCCCTATGATTTCTAGTTGTATAGCCTAGTGGTGGTGTGTGATGTAATTTTTTTTTACACGCTAAAATTCAAATATTGAATAGAATGGGAGGCCTAAAGTTGGTGATCACACTTCAATGTGTGAGTGAGCTTATGCAATTCCAAGTTTGAAAAGCGCACTTGGACGTGACATGTGACAGTTTTATAGCTGATCGTAGAGTGGCAGAGATTTCATGGCCTTGTACATCTACCAAGTGAGATTCATTGACTAGATGAAAAATTGTGATCCCTCACACTTGCACAATGAAGTGTGATCCCTCACACAAAGTTTGATCTCCTCACACAAAGAATGTCAGTGATATGGACATGACACAAAGTATGTGATTTCAAGATCTATGTGAATCACAATTGGAATAGCGATCACTCGCATATCAAAGGGGCAAATTGATCACCTCCATTCGTTTGTTTAGCTGATAGCAGTACCTCACATTGAACTTAAATTTACCATATTTTCAAGATGTAAAGTGAAATCATGTATTTAATTGGAATATTAATATCACTATGCATATTTTAGGGGCATATTTTCAATTGCCATTTAGTCAAAAAAATTATTTATTTTAAACAATGGTGGTATATGCTTTGACTTAAATTTAGGGCCATTAATATTGTTTCTAGTTTTTATCATTCATGTACGTAATTCTTTGTATAGCTATGTTTATTTATGGTATAGATAATTTAGTCTTTATTTGATTAACGGTGGTGGTATATGCTTTGATTCAATTATGTGTATTAATTGTTTCTAAGATTTTTATATCTTATTATTTTAACTAATATAAGTTTATTTTTAATTTGTATATAATATTGAGTAGAAGTAACCCATGCTACAAAGTTTTTTATTAATAATTTCAATATTAAAGACTTAATTTCAATTAAATATATGTATGTCAAATTAAGTTTCAAACAATGTCAAATTTCCAGTTTTCATACATTAAAAATTATGTTATAAAAAATGTTACCCTAATTTTAGATCGCACTGTATGTGTATAATTTTATTCCATAAACCTCATAGTGTAGGGGAAAGATTAAGATTTTTATAATACAATAACAATTACACTTTTTTGTAAGGTCAAATGTTACATAATTAATATTGTGCTTCCCTAAACATTAAATGGCCATTAAAATGTTTAACGTAAAATCCACCACTTGAGATTATGTTTTTTTTTTTTATACTACATTTAAAATTAAGTGGTACAATATTTAAATTTTAATCCACACAAACTCTTACTAACGTCTGTATTTAATGCAATAAAATGGAAAATTGTATACTCATTTTTGAAGGCGACAACACATCAAATATGGCTAAGAACAGAGTTTACAAAAAAAAAAAAAACGAGTTTTTAAAAAGGTAAGAGTATTGTTATTTGTATTTTAAAGAATTTCAGGTTATACACCCATTTCAAAGTGATTATATAAATATTAACATTTTTTTGTAGTAATTAACCAATTTTCAATGGTTCTCCGACATGTTTGATTCTGTGATTTTATAGAGCGCAGTGACCCTTGTATATTTTTTTTAGAAAATGGAAAATGAAATTAAGTTTAGATAAAAGATGAAGTATATAAATTGTTTCATTTGTGATTGTTTATAGTAACTAATAAATTTTCAGGAGATGGAAATATCACCATTTTCCTTGTTTTCATGTTTCGAATCATAATTTTTCAAATCAACTCCAAGAAACTATGCAGAAAATATGATTTTTTCAACACAACTAAGAAACTTATGTGTAAAGAAATTTTGCGTGCAAAACGTAGATGGAAATAGTGTCTCAAATTTGCAATAGAATACAAGTGGCACACAGAAATTGGGTCCTTGCATTCCACATTCACAAATCGATCTATATTATCCATATATTATTGATGATTCAAAATTAGAAGAAATATTTTCAATAACCCATGTATATGAAAGAGATAGAACTAAAGAGGAGATGATGAAAGAATACAAAGAAGAGTTGTGGTAAGAATCTGATGTGAAAACATTTATTTCAAAATATAAAGAGGTGTATAAATATTTAAATTGTGGATATATCAGCAAGAAACATTGGGATAATATATCAGATTCTTTGAATGAATTTTGTGGAAAAATATTCACTGGGAAGCAATACAAATACAAGATGAATGAGTTGAAGAAAACCCTCAAGAAGGAGAAACAATTGGAAAACATAAAATTGCCAACACATTCAACATGGAGTTTCTATGAAGATATAGATCATATTACACATAAAACACACAAGTTTATTGATTTTAATGGAAAAGAGAGGGTTAATACAACCAATTCTACTTCTAAAAAAGAAACGAGAGGGAAATCAAAGATCCTTTCTATCAACATTGAAAATTTGGAAGGAGAAAAGATAGAAACCCCTTCGAATAAAAATGGAATTCAGAGAAAACATGTGAAGAGAAAAATAAAATCTTATGGATATTTGAAAGAGGTAATTGAAAATAACATGCATCTATTATGTTAGGAATTTAAATAAATTGAGTAGGGAAGGCTTCAACAGGAGTGTGAAATAATGGAACAAGAGAGAAAGCTAGTGGAGAAAATATTGGATGTACAACTTCAAGTCGTAAGTCTTTTTATACAAGTAAATTACAATTTTTTAAACGTAAGTAATACATTATAACATCATTAATTCCATCTTGAATAAAAAAATATCATGCATTGGAGTCAGCTAATAATTCTCTAATCTTCATTCTTCCTTTTTTTCAGAACAATGCCAACGATCAGCATCATGGGCGCCACCAAAATCATTGACACACACATCCAAAGATACAGTTTGTGTAGCTAAAGAATTTTAAAATGATGTTGGTAAACATGTATATTTTTTCTAAGGAAAATATGATAATTCAATATGTGAGACATCAATTGAACCATATATCACTGGTAGTATAATCAAAGTATGAAATACTTATATACTCTTTATGTAATTTATAGACGATATTATTGCCAATGAGCATGGTGTTATTTTGTTGATAATGTTGATCATTTTGAATTAATTTTGGCACTTGAAACACTCTTTATTTGTTGGTCATTCACTTTTATTTCTTTTCACTTCAATTTGTTTGAGTTTTTGGTCTGGTGCGAGTATGTTATTTCTAGGGTTCCCTTTTATCACTTTGCATAAGAGAGAATGGAAATGGCCTTTGCTCTATCCATCTCCTGCAAGCGGCTTCAATAAGTGTTATGCTATAGTTCTGTGCTTGAGGCCAGGGCTATAGAGCGCGTGTTGGATGATTCTTACATACAGGATACTAGCAGGGACAGAGTCAACTCAAAAATTGTAACGAATTTCATTTCCAATTGCCTTTTACTCCATGCCATCAAGACGGATGTTGTGGAAGTCACAAAATTAATCATTTACCCTATTCACTGCATCGGTTTCTGAATTGAATTGGACCAATGTAATTTCCTTGAACCTCTAATTTTTTTAGAGGAGGTGCATGAACATGTAATTGGCTCAGGGCATGGGGTTGATTGGCTTGGTCAGGTATAGTGAGCTACTCCTATATGTTGAGGTTTTTCATGTTCTATTCTGGCATGACAGTGTAGACCCTAGCAAAATACCACCTCTGGATCTCTCTGATGCTCGTTTTCCTATAGACTCGAACATTGACCACCTCAATGAGTTTTAGGAAAATGCCAGGGTGAATTTTTATTTTCTATTGGGTAAGGCCAAACAACAGGTTGATCGTGTTTCTAGTGGCAGCAGTCAAGGTGTGGAGGGGGGTGGGGTGTTGATTCAGATGCGATGCTTGGAGATGTGGGTGGGGTAGCGTGTAGGTATCCATTGATAGGGGTGGTGGTTCTTTCGAATAAGGAGTAATTAGTCTTCCTTGGTTTTTTTGGTGTTGTGGTCGTGTGCTCTCGGTGTCTTGTTATTAATTTTTCATTGGTGTTTCATTCTTCTTTGCTCGGGCTATTTTGTGGGGAATTTTGTTGTTGGTTTTTTTAGTTTCGGTTTGTTATATGTTTGTAAGTTCCATTAAACTAAACAATGTAAAGCTTGTGTGATATTTAAAAAATGATAATTCAATATGTGAGACATCAATTGAACTACATATCATTTATAGCATAGTCAAAATATGGAATACTTATATACTCACTATGTAATTTAAAGATGATAAAATTGGCATTGAGCATGTTGTTCTTTTGATGATATTAATGTTAATATTGATAATTTTTGTGTGTGACATATATGGTTAATATAGTGGTTCCACTAAAATTAATTATCAATTAACCAAACAAAGTAAATTTCATGTGATATTTGAAATATGTGCACCATTTGATATCCATTAATCATCCATTAATTAGCCATTAAATATAAAGAAAATTAATGATAACCACATGTCTTTTGTAAATCATGCACCAAAGAAAGTGGCGGTTAGAAGTTCTCGTTCCATATTAATTATAGATTGTCATTCATTAGTATATTTCAAGGAAACTTAAATTTGTGAAGCTTCATGTGAGAACATTGGAATAAGGGAAAAACTACATAAGCATAATGATTCATTGGAAAATCATATCATGGTTCGATTGGAAAAATTCTGAGCATGGTTTGTTTTCATGAAGGCGTCAAAAATTGGTATGCATTATCACCTTTTCTCCTTCAAATTTTTTGAAATTCTATGTATGTAGATTATTATGTATCCTTTTCAACAAAAACCTAATTTCTCTACTTCTAGTAGTAGAATATTTCTATTTTGTAATGCTCTTTGATAAACACTTCTCATCTAATAGGGTTTGACATCATTTTATCATTATTTTTTCCGATCCCTAAATGATTTGCTAAATATGTGTGTACCCCGCTTGCGAGTAATGTAAAACATGTTATGGGTATTTTTTCACAAGAGGAATGAGAAATGATTCATAAAATACCTAAGATGGACATCAATGATTACTACAAGTGAACATAATGGGTGTTTCTAAAAAGACTGAGGAAAATAGATTTTTCTCGGTTAGGATTGTTAATCGTTTATGGATTGTGGACCATTAGTGGCCGGTCCCATTAGGAATTTCGTTTTAAATTAAATTTTAGTAATGAAATAATGATAGTAACTTCTAGTAGATGAAATAGTAATAGTAACAAAAATAATTGTTTTCTTTTGTATAGTAATTTATAGATTAAAACTACAGGCTTTGGTTGTTTTAGTTAAATTGGCTAATCATATATCAATGGTAAAAATTATAAGATGTCATTTCTTTTCTTTCTTAATGTGAAAATAAGCATATGGAAATAGGGATATGTGATATCATGAAAAATTATGAGGTTTAATAACAAGGGAGATTATAGTTTATACATAGGGTTCGGAGTCTATATTTTCATACTAACACTACAAATAGCATGTTTATTATATTTATCAGAATTATACCATGGCATTTGAGACTTAATTTACTAACTAATTATAAATCACCATCTCTTTTGAGATTTCATTTTTAATTAAAATGTGGAATTTTTATCTTCCTTTCAATAACTTATAGTAAATAGTATGAGAACTAGTTAAGACTTGATCCCTCATGAGGGTATCTAGTGCAACAACTAGATCAAACAAATTCGTGGAACAAAATAATGAGAGCTAAGAAATGCATAACCCCTGAAGAAAACATGTAATGCAACTCTTTTGTTAGTTCAATAATAGATGTCCAGTGAATGATGCCTTGGGAACTCTAAGTTCAAAATATTTTGTTGATGTTGATCATAATGACCGCTAAGCTTGTAAATATTTTGTTGTGGCTGACCTTAGAGATCATTAGGAAAAAAAAAATTATGTGTTGACTACTGATTGTGATATTTAATGACCTAGGAGATTATACAATTATAATTAATTAAAGAGATGTCCATTGAATGGTGTTTTGATAACACTAAGTTGAAAATATTTTATCCAGGTGCATGTTATTGACCACTAAGATTTATATAGTTTGTTTTTAATTCATTAGTAGTTATCTTGTTAATGATGCCTAATGATTGTTAAGTTGTAGGTATATCCTTGGGTCTGATCATAGTAACAGGAAGGATAAGAAGCACATATTTATTTGTTAATGATTCATATACACCATTAAGCTCCAAAAAATATGTTGCGGGTGACCCTAGTGACTGATAGGATAAGAAATACATATTTCTATACCCCTCAATAGTGATCACATTTACATTTTTTTCATTGCAATAATTGTTGTTATTTGAAATAAGCCTAGATACATAGAAGGTTTTAATAGGTTGTTATGGCTGAACATAGGTACCACTAAGATCAACACTACGTATATCTTTACCCCCCACCAGTTTAAAGAATGTATAATTTATTCTCATTCTAATAATAGTTGTCATGTGAATAAAATCCTAGACATGACCAATCTCTAAATATTTTTTTGTTGATCAACTTAGTGACCACTAGGATCTGAACTACGTAAGACTTGAAGCCTCAAGAGTGCTTGTATTGACAAAACTTTATCATTGCATTAATATTTTTTACTGGAGTGAAGCCTAGCGAATACCATGGTTATAAAAACTTATATCTTGACACCTTAGTGGTGCTTGTACAACAGTGCTTCAGTCATTCCATTAATAGTATGTTTGTGAATGATGTCCAATAATGAGACACATTTCATGATCCTGTAACAAACTAATCATACATAAGTAAATGTTGATCCCTTACGTATACATGTAATACAACAATTTTCCTAAGGCAATGATAGATGTCCATTGAATGGTGTTTTGCTAACCCTAATCTCTGAATATTTTTTCAAGTTGGATTTTATTGACCGTTACGTTTTTTATATTTTCTTGTTAATGCATTAGTAGTTTTCCTATTAATGATTCCTAATGACCGCTAAGCTATAGGTATATCATTGCAGCTGATCGTAGTAACAACTATGATAGGAAGTATGTATTTATTTGTTAATGATTTTTATAAATCATTAAGCTCTAAAAAATATGTTGTGGCTAACCCTAGTGATGTCTAGGATCAAATTTATTTGAGTTTGTACCCCTTAGTAGTGAAATGATTGGCGTTATATTTCTCATCGCAATAATAGTTGGGATTTTAATAGTTGGGATTTTAAATAAGCCTAGATACAATGAATCTCTAAATAATTTGTTGTTGCTGAACATAGCGACCGCTAAAATCAACACAATGTATATCTTGACACCCCGCCAATCCAAATATTGGAGATTTTTTTCTCATTCTTATAATAGTTATCTAGTGGATAATACATAGATATGGCCAATATCTAAATATTTCATTGTGGCTGAACGTAAGTCCCAAAGCCTAAATATTGCTTCTATTGACACACTTAGAACAAACTTAGATATACACAATGTGGATGGTTGTCATACAATGGATAATCCTTCCAAAATATGTTGCGTGTGAATTGTCAAGAATTTTTTTGCATAGTTTCTAAACTTAACAATCCATAGTTAAATAAATAGTAATTAGAATGGAAAATGTTAATGGTAGGAGCCCAACAATTGCTAAGCTATACTAGTAATGGATTTTAGCGGTCGCTAAGCATTTTCTTTGATACAAAGAGAAAGTCTTGATCCCTCTCGTTGGAAATTAGTTCAACAATTGTCTCCACTAGGTAACGTATAGCTAACTTGAAAAAATTATAGTCATTGACAATTACAATCATTCTAAAGTTGTACAAGAGGTAATGAAAGTATCTATATTTTTAAATTAAGAACTGGAAAATCCTAGTTAAGTCATTCCTTTCATTTAGTAATGGAGTTTTAGGCTGCGAAGCATTTTATTTGATATGAATGGATGTGAATTACGACATAATTTAATGTTGGATTTCAAATAAAACTAGCTAGGTATTTGGGGGTCCTATGCTATTCTTTGCAAAATGTGTTATGGGATAACTAATTTTTTTTATTTAACAAATTATGCTTAGCGATCACTGGACCCATTATTTTGTTTTGTTTCTTACATAATCCTTTCAATATTAGAAAAAATAAATCTTAATGGCCTTTACGCTATTCCATTCAATTGGTTTTAATTACCAACAAGTAATGTTAAAACCGTCCATTCATATGTTGACTTAAATCCTCACTCTCGCTAACATCTATTTTTTCAAAATTTCCTTTCATATTATTTATTTAATGTGGATGGTTATCAGGCAACGGATAATCCTTCCAAAATATGTTACGTGTTAAATGTCATGAACAATTTTACATAGTTTCTGAGCCTAATGATCGTTAGGATCTGAACTACGTAAGTCTTGAATCCTCAAGAGTTCTTGTATTGATAGACTTAGATCTTTGCATTAATAATTTTACTACCATGATGCCTAGCAAACACCACAGCTAAAACTATGTATATCTTGAACCCTCATTGGTGCATGTACAACCACGCTTTTCTCATTACATTAATAGTAAGTCTGTGAATAATGCCTAGTGACCACTAAGATCTGAATATTTAGTAATTGTTGACTCTGGCAGCCGCTAGGATCAACACTTCTTTCATTTATTTGGAAATTATTTTCTAAGATTACCTAATATTCATTATAAAGGACATATGAATGTTGCTATAAAATCAATTTCGTCATTTGTCTCAGAATTTGTTTCTGTTAATGATGTATGCAGCGTTCGTGGCCCTTAAATTTTTCAACACGGTGAGAGAGTGAGAAATGGTGATGGTAGATATCTTTTTATATTCCAACGATAATGAAAAAGTAATAAGAGATATCATGTTCGATCCAATAGCCTTAGATGACAAATTTCATCATTACTCAGCTCTATATTCCACAGTTTAGAATGAAAGTGTTGATGTTGATGTTGTAGACATAATGAGGATACCGGAAGAGCAAGATCTATGGTTCTGATATGTAAGGGATATAAAAAGAGTTGGCCTCCATTTAATTTCTACTAAAATAGTGGTGTTTCCATTTCTAGATTTGTTCTCTTCCTATCTATTTCATGCCAAGTCCAAGTATTTTTCATTATTTTCTAAATCATGGAAAAAGAGAATAGTTTTGTTTGTTGGGAATGCATACAAAAGTTATTATAAACTTCCAAAGATGGACTGCTTGTATAACTCAGACACAATCGAGTCATAGATGGCCAAAAGGGGAGTAATAGATGTTTTTTAGAGTTAGGAATTTGACCCGATGGATAATATGGATGATTCTAAGCTATCTGAAATCCTTATTAAAAGGTTTAGACCAGGAGTCTGCATTAGCATGGCACTCATGAATAGGCTATATGAAAATATTTCAATCTCTAAGGTGGATGTTTCCTGGATCCCATTACTTTCTTTTATTATTAATGAAGACAAGATTCTCTCCTTAGGTCAGGTTCTCTGTTATAATTTAATGACACAAAGAAATAATTTCATTGACCATGGGAAAACATTTTACATGGCTTCCTATCTTCTCGATGTTGTCATTGGTGTTCTCAATTGTTTTGATTTCTGTCAATTATGGTCTTCTTCGAGCACTTTGATAGTAAATTAGAAATATTCAAACTTGTATGCCCATCATTTCAGATTGCATATTAAATATATATGCACTTATTTGTATCCTTATCTCTACCAACAATTACATGAAACAACACCACCGAGAATATCTGATGCCATCCTCACTTCCATAAGGAATATGGGAGCCATATTATTCTATCCATAATATATATTTATCATGATCAAGGGGCTCCTTACACCTCATTTTTAGTTGACATATTATGTGCCAAAAAAATTGGCAATGCAAGAGGTTGTATATCATATTTGGAACTATATTTCTTTAAAGTGTAAGGAGAAGAAGCTTAAAACACATCCCTCCTTCTCAGTCTTTGTGGGATGTATAATGTTTAATAGGTGGCCCAATTTGAAGGCTTCCTCGACCCATAAAAATTCATTTCATCTCCTCAAACACCCTTTAAGGAAATATGACAGATGGAACAGGGTTTCCCAACACCTTAATTCCCTTAAATAATAGTTAAATATATAGTATGCTCACGCGCATGATGATAATGACTGGGTATGGACTACCCAAACACAAGATATCCTTGTTTAGTAGAATATGAAGGAGTCAGGGGTGGTTCCACCTCTGAGATTGATTATTAAAAAGGAGGCTATGAAGAGAAAGAAATCTTTGTATTCATAACATTCACAACAACCCTGTGATCCCTTATCTCCACCAAATGAATCATGATACGAGTTTTGAGAAGTCTTGTCCAAACCAAATAAAGCTCTAAATTTAGTTTTATACACCTTAACTTCATCAAGTAAAGAAGAGGATACTACACAAAAAAAAATTTTAGCAAGCGATTCCCCAGTGCAACCCTCTCAATATTCTCCCTTCACTTCAAAACAAGTGAGAAATGATTGTGTAGAGAAATTCGTACTTACTTACAAAGGACATCCAGATTGGCTGACATAAGAATGTCCCTTAGTGAACATTGAATTCAATCCAAGGATGAGAACCTTAAAAAGGGTAACCAAAAAGAATATGTCAACACAACAAGCCATCATTTGGCATGATACTTCAGAAGACCTCTTCACTCTTACAAAGAAAAGGAAAGCCTAAGGATCCCATGTGGTGCAATATGAGGAAGATCTAGAATCCTTTATAAGGGCCACAACAAAAGCATCATAGAAGCAGTGAGGGGAGTACGTGCTAGAAATACACAAATTGAAAATCAGTTAAAGGCCATAGTTCCTCCTGACACAGTTTCTAATGTAGAAGAGGAATTACATGGCTTGTACAATAATATAAAGAATTGCATCCATGTAAAGAAGTAGGTAGAAGAGGGCTTGGAAAAAATGAAAAAATCATTACAAGAGTGACATCACTGCAAAAAACATTAACACATATGGGGAAGGTCATTGAAAAAGGCATTTGTAAAGATCCTACAATTATAACCATGAATGATATTGGTATATGTCACACATATGCTAAAGATATAAAGTAAATACTAAGGGAATGGAATGAATAGGAAAGAAAATTTTCTTTACATTTTGATGACATTATTTCTAGAGGAAATATTTAAAAGAAACCCTGCATTGGTTTCTAATGAAGATTTTGCGACATCCCTTTAGCAATTCATGGTTAATTTTCAAAGGAGAATAGCTGAGGTGAACGAAGGAGAAACTTCACATGTCATTGAGGTTGTTTCCAAAATAAGGGAAAAAATACATAAAAATAGAGACTCTGAAGGAAATTGCTAAAAACTCATATGGTAGTCAAAAGGATTTGCTTGAAAAATCTATTGTGCTATATAGAAGCACAATTTTGGATATGGATAAGATAAAAAGAGATTCTCAAATTTGCGAAAAAAATTTTGAGGATGCACGAAATTGAGATGATAAAATAGGTCATGAATGAGAGAAAAAATCCCAGGAAGTAACTTTACCCATGGGATTGGTTCAACAAAAACCCATACTTAAGGAAGAAACCGTGTTCGCTGTCTCGGATCAACAACATGGCATAGTTAAGGAAGAATCACAGTGAATCATATATTGTAGTATGTGAGATAAGCTAGAAAGAAATGTGAAATGTATGACATGTTAATGGATGAATATTTATAATTGATACAATGATTGTGTATAGATTCCAAAATTTATACTTATCTAAACATGCATTTGCTGTTTTGATAAATGTTCAATACAAATGCTCCAAATCTGTCGTTGTGGCATAAACTACAAATAATATGTTGCTACGATACCTAGCAATAATATATCTTCAAATAATATGTTGCAAAATAATATTATTGATGTCAAACTTAAAAAGTCACTCTTTATCTTGTTACATGTTTGAGATACCTAAGAATGAAATATTCTATTGTGGAAGCACCTAGATGCCATGTAGCTAAAAAATCCAGCCACCTAGAATCTTAATGTAGTGTGTTAAATCCTTTCAAATGGTATGCTCCAAATTATGCGTTAAATACTAATGAATGTTAAGCATAAATTTTTACATTGAGGCAGTACGTAAAGGCCACTAATTTCATACTACCTTATTTAAATGAGTGAAATCCTAGCGATCACTAAGATCCAAATAATATTTTGCCACAAAATACCTAGTGGAATCTAATTTTGAAATATCTTACTATATTTTGTTAAATCCTAGTATTTTTTATGTTCCAAATATTATGATGTGGCAGTGTCTGAGTGGCATATCACTTCATGAAATCCATTCTTAGGAACTGAACGCTAAGCTCAGAAAATGTTTTCGACCCATAACCTAATGACCACCAAGCTTGGAATATCTGACATGTTTTTTCTTGAATCCTTGCGACAGAATATATTCCAATAATATGTTGTAACATAAGATAGTGGACGTCAAGATAAAAATTTCAAACTTCATCTTATTAAATGTTCGAGACATCTAAGCTTGAAATATTCTATTTTGGAAGTAACTAGATATCATGTAGCTCAAAACTTGTTAATTTGATTTATACACATACCACAGACAACTTGTAAACACTATGAGTACGCATATTATATTGTACGCTACCCTCCTGGAATCTTATGTTAATTTGTTAAATTCTAGTGACCTCAATGACCCAAATATTATGTGTTAAATCATAACAAACACAAAGCTTAAATTGTTACATCAATGTAAAGGCTATCAGCTGCTCATCTCAAATCAATTTCATTTAAAATTCTAAACCCTATAGAAATATTTTTTAAAATATTATGTTGTTGCAGTATGTAGAGGAAGCTAATATCATACTATTTAATTTAATTTGTGAAATCCTAGCGACCGCTAAGGTACAAATAATAAGTTGTGGCAATACCTATCGGACGCTAGAATTCCAATATCTTTCTTTATTTTGTGAAATACTAGTAGCCAATATACTCCAAATAATATGTTGTGGCAATGTCTTAGTGGCCTATGACTTCATGATATTTGTTGTTGAGTACCGATCCCTAAGCTCAGAAAATGTTTTCGAGGCATAACCCAATAGTCATTAATCTTGCAATATCTAAAATGTTTTGTAGTTTAATCCTGGTGACAAAATATCTTCAAATAATATGTTCCAACATGTAGTCATTTTTACTCCCATCACAAAAGGAAGGAACCCCATGCACATTGGTCTATCACCTAGTAGAAGCTGAGCGCACACCCAAGGCACACACAGTTACCGAGTCTCTATTTTATGTGATTTTAGTGGGAAGCATCATTTATGATTAGTGTAAGAGTTTTTATGAGGGAGGTTGAAACATACAAAGACCAAAGGGATCAGAATGTCCTCTAGATCCTTGCATTCACCTTAGACTGAGTACTTTAATAGAATCCAGAACATGCATTGTGACAGAAAGAACTATACAATCAATCATACATAGCATGAAAGGAAAGAGAACTCATATGAGAGAAATAAGCATTAGAACCATTGATATCCATGTCTATTTATAACAGGTAACCTCATTATGTTCATTGATTCATTACAGAGTGTCACAAAGAGCAGACCGCAGTCATCCATATCACTGGACGTATGTAACTAAGCTAAAAAAAAGAAAAATTACAACTTCATGCTTAGTACATTCCAACCTGAACACAAATATCCACTCGTAGTAATTCTACAGAGCTCCGCTCACTCTCTAAGCCGCTATACCTCGTACTTCTATCTCTTTTACTCTGCAGGCACTTGTATTTATAATTATCCTACACTGCCAACTCTCCTTCTAGTGTCCTCAAATCTGGTGCCAAGTGTCGAATGTGGTCCATGTGAGCATGCTTCTCCAGGCCTGAGCTTTCCACTTTATCTCATGATGTTCTTCTGGAAGATTTCATCCAAGGCATACTCTTTCTTGGACCAGCCTATCGCCAGGCTGGTATCTTATCCACATGGAACCGATCATGTTTTTCACGTGTTCTGCCCTGGGCACTCAAATTGACTAAGTCCCGAGCCTCCTTTCACACGTCACATGTGCTATGTGCTTCCATAAACCTTTCTCTCACGTGATTTTTCCTTATGCACCTTTTCATAACTGGGACCTTGCGCGCCTATGTGCCTTCATACTTGGCCAATATTCCAGGGGTCCAACATCACCCCACACTACACTTGTTATTTGTCCTTAGAAAAAATTTTCTTGACCAAGATGCCTGCTATCTAGGGAACCAATGAATAGTCTTACACTTTACAAAAATAATAAGGAATGAAATAATCAGGGAAAGAATGAATAATGGGGGGGACATCAATTCAACAAGATAGGAAAATATTTCCGAAGGTCTACCTCTAGCTTATTCCATACTTCAACCTCAACCTGTGCCTTCTGGCAGAGGTCGCCCACTAGGGTGCTCACTTCATCAAAACTCAGGCCAACTCCCTGGGTTCCCCAAATGTCCACAATATGCTCCATCTCTTTTCCCAGGTCCTCTATTTTATCCATCCTTCTAGTAATCTAGGGGTATAGTTCCTTTAGTTGGGCCTTAATTGAGATCCTTAAAGCCTCAATTTCCTCTGATTTCTTCTCTACCTCGGCCAGAACCTTGTCCCTCTCCACCTGGTTCCCCTTGTTCTTTTCTTGGAATTCTTTTAGTTATGCTTCAAGTGTGGTGACTAAGGATCTTTCCACCTTATCTCTATCCGCACATGTATCATATGCGACCTTCGTAGATTGGGCAATGATATTAACCTCCATGAGTACTTGGTTGTACTTGGAAATGAGCGCTACCACCTTCAACCTATCCTCCTCTTTCAAGCACTTGGCCACTTCTTCTGTAGATTCCAGGGCCAATGGTCATCTCTCCATAGTGAGGATGCATGTTAGATCTTCTATACACGCTAGGAGGGACAAGTACTTTTGTGCAGGTGGCACTAAGTCTAGGTGATTCAAGAAGATGGCACTTTTGATAGACTCTATTTTCTTATAAACTTCCTACACCTTTACCTTCTCTTCCTTCAACTCGCACCTTAACTGTGTGTTGATCAGTTCTTCCTATTTTAAGCTCTTGGCCTTCACTACCCATTCTTCTTCCTTCTCTCCTAACTTCACCTCCAGCATTCTGATCCTATCGTTGCACATGAATAATCTAGCCTGGGTCTCAACCATGACCTTATTCAGTGCATTGCAGACTTGCTCATCTAAGAGCTCCTAATAATTCAATAAGGGATTGAGCCCCTTAGATTCTGGCAATGTGATGAGTGCTCCTTGGTAGACTTCAAATTCTAGCTCATCAATGTGGGACTCGAACACCTAAGAGAGCATCTTCTTGGTTCTGGGGTACCCGTCATCCTTCTCAAAAGACCCCATGGCTATGAGCCTTTCTGTGGGTACGGTGCTCTAGAATCATGCACGTAACACCTTCCTTGTGTCATTAACATATCCCATTACCTATCTCTGTTATGCATCCAAATTTCTTTTTCCTGAGCGCGCATCTTTGGGGAAGCTTACTGTCAGAGCAAGGCTTGCTAGGCTATCAAGATCTTTTATGACGTTCTCCTCCTTCCACTCCTTCAGCACTATGTCTACGTTGTGCTCCAACTCTTGGTCTATGAGGAACTTGAGCATTCTCTGTGCTTCTCTCTCTGTCACCTTAGTGATCTGCTCCTTTGTAAAACTTATGACTCCCTCCTTTTCCTTGGAAACCTCCTCATCCTCCATGTCTTCAGCATCTTCCTCATCCTATGCACCCTTACCCCATGTGAATATGAACTCATGCTTCTCATCTCCACTCTCCTCTTCCAAGTTGTAGACGCTAAAGACATGTGGCTCCTGGTATTTCCCTACCTCTTCTTCCTTTCTATCATCTCCCTCACTCTCATCTTCTCTTTCTCCCAAGTATTTTTCCAAGCCGTTGGTCACCTCTAAGTTAGCTTCCTTATCCACCCTTTTCTTTTTCCTGAGAGGTGGTTCTTGATCAGAGGATTTGGCCTTATCTTCTTCCTTAGGTGATTCTTCCTTGGAGACGGGTTTCCTAGGCACCTCTACCTCTGGCATCTTCTCCTTCACTGGAGAATTATTTCTCCGTATGTAAGTGCTGAGTTTAATGCTCGTGGATGGCATGCTTACTGTCTAAGTAGTCTAAATAATTGGTGCTTCTTCTTCTCCTCTCCCTATTTTCTTGGACGCTAGCTTCTTCTTCCCCAAGGGGTCTTTAGGTATGGAGACTTCATTCTCCATATACGCACCCTTCTCAAACTTTTTCCTTATGCGCAAGCACATGCGCATCGTGGATCCTCCAGTGATGGGTGGTGTCATCGGCCTTGTCATTTGAATCTTGTTTGACACGTACTTTTCCACATACGCGCACTTACCACTGGGGTAATTCAACTTCTTCCTCATCTCCCTATGTTCCCGGTCTAGACTACCCAACTCCAGCCTTAGTTTCTTTGACTCTTTAAACCTATTCACCCCCACTTGGAAGTATTAGACAGTGAACGAGAAGGGAAGATTGCACCAAGGGCTCCATGATTCATCTATCATCTTGAATCTACCTAGGCAGTAGTGTTGATAAAATATGAATTCAGCTTCCCCCTCGGTGGCCGCTGGGAGTTGTTTAGGGATTCTCCACTCTTCCCCAAATATGTTTATTAGGTGCGTGTACCATTTCTCCAACCTCACCATGTGGGGTGCTGTCATTGTATCACAGGACTATTTTTCAAACCTCTTTGTGGGTGAAGGATCCTTGGCAAGGTACTCCCATACAAATTTTTCCAGTGTGTCAGGTACCTCAATATCCATGAATACAATGGTGAGCAATATGTTTCCGAAGAGGATCCTATCCCCTTCCTTCACGTAACTAATAATTTCCTCTGCGATGTATGTGGATAGGTTGTATATGGTTCCCTCTGCAATCTTTCTACAGACATATAGCCAAGGTTTGTTGACCCGTGTCCACCTCTCCTGGCCATTCAGCTTAGTCACCAAATGTGTGGCCATTTTAATTATGGGGTCCTTGATGTTAGAAATGTCATAGTACCGCGAACCCTTCTTGCAGGCATCCTCGTTGATGGTCTCTTGAATGGAATCCTTGTCACCAAGGTCATCTTCCAAGCTATCCCTCACATATGAGGCCTGTAAATTATGAAATCAGTTGGGGAGTCATGCGCATCTTATGCCCTGCAAAATGGAATTAATCTTCACGAACCCGCGACATCAACCATTGGTATAGGCACTATGGATTTCCAAAATAAGGCAACTCATAGAGTTGTAATAGCCCTGCCTTCTCCATTTTAACCTTAACATCATCATCATATATAGGCAAACCCTCAGGTGTTTGTTTGTTCATGGGGCGTACTAATTCCAATGCCATTTCCTTTTCTATTGTGTTCATGCAGTGATTATAGTCACTAACAGGTACACTTATTAAGTGGGATTCCCATTCCTTCCCCATCATCAACCCATCTGGGTATTGCATCTCTGCATACCATTCTTCATTTTTGTCTACCACAAGTTCTAGTTGTTTAGCCTTGGATTTTCCCTTTCCTTTCTTGGGTGCCATGGTCAAGGTATTTTTTTCACTCCTACTCTCTCCTTGTTACTCTATTTTACTTCTTCCAATCCTCTGACCTCAGATCCATGATATAACTCTTCTAAACATGTGCCCTAGTTTTCTAACCCAAATTGGGAATCTTCACAAGACAGTGCCTCTTCAACTCTTTCCATGCCCGTGTAACCCCTTCCTTCTAGTTTGAAAACTAAAACTGGTTTCTCATGCTTCAATCTCACAGATCTTCCTTCATTCGATCGAATCTGAAAACCCTAGTTTATAGAATTCACATATATCTCCAACTCCTCTATTTCATAAAGTAAAAATGAGAGTGCCCCGACCCTTTACTTATATGTTTTCTCTTTTCTAAACATTAAATGATACTTCACCTACCACCATAATTTGTTCATTTAATTCTGATTATTCAAACAAAGCCCGTCTTCAGCACCTTCACTTACACGCCCAACCTGCATGAAAACTCCTCCAACCTTCTAGCGTGCAACCAATCAAACTTGACAGGAGACTCTTACGCGCACGTAACCCACGTCAAAGGTACTTCTTCTGTCCTGATCCTTTCTCTCACCTACCTTGTGTTTCTTTAAATGCACTTTCTCCTCTATGGAATCTACAAGTAGCTTTATCTTGGCACCAACCATTCTTCCATCTTCCTCTTTATATACCTCTTTCAACCTAGCTACTCAACAAGGCCTTACAACACAACTTCATTGGTACTTTAATCACGCGCTTCTTCACTTTTCTCCACCCCACACTTAAATCGATGTGTGGTCCTTTGCACACTCACAAATTCTCAAAAAATAGTAATAAGGTTACCGGCACCCAGGGCGCAAAACAAAACAACATCACAAAATGGAAACACAAGAAAGGGAAAATCTATAAAGGAAAATCCTAAACTAACTGGAAAAACTACATTATTTACACACACTAAGAAGACTTATTTATAGTAGGACTTTAGCCTACTCCCATTAAAGTGTCTAAGAAACTTCGTCACACCCAGCACTTGTAACTGGCACGAGCCCGAATCAAGGATGTACGAGATTATGTAGGGACCCAACCAATGGACTTTCAACTTCCCAGGATGGCGCATAAACTTAGAATCATATAATAACACCATCTACCCAACCTCAAACTTTTTGTTTGTAATATGGTGATCATGCCAAGCCTTTTGCTTTTGCTTTTCCACTGTTTGGATCCATTAGGTGAGTGATCGTCTCTCATCTAGTTTCATTAACTCATCAATTCGTTCTTCCAGCACTTGTTCATCGGCTAACCCTCCTGTGCATGCTATTCGCAGAGAAGGAAACATAAATTCAACTAGAAAAATAGCTTCTGTGCTAAACACCAATTGAAAATGTGTGGCTTTATTTATTCTTTTATACATTTTCCTCTAAGCCCATAATACTGCCGATACTTTGTCATCCCAATAAATTCTTCTGACATCACAAATTTTGGTCAAGGTATGACTCAATATCTTATTGAATGTTTCCGTGGTTCCATTTTCTTGTGGGTGATAGGGTGTAGTCTTGTGATGCACCACCATGAACTCTGATAACAGGATCCTCATGGTCTCATTCAAGAAATGCATACCCCTATCACTGGTCAAACTCAAAGGGCATCCATACCTCATGATAATGTTCTCCCATAAGAACCTTGTTGTTGTTGCTATTGTGCGGTCTTTAGTTGGGGCTGCCTCTGCCCACCTTGTGAGATAGTCTGTGTAAGTGATGACATAACGTGACCCATTCCTACATGCTACTAGTACAATAGGTCCTACAAAGTTGATCACCCACTTTTCAAAAGGCTCTACGCTAGGAATAGAGTGCAAAAGCATCTCATCTCTCCTCCCTAGTTTTCCAATGCACTGACAATGGTCACACGCTTTACAATAATCTCTACAATCTTTATACAAGGTTTCCCACCACAAACCTGCCACTAATATCTTACGTGTGGTGGAATCACCTACATAATTCCCACCTGCACTTCCTCTGTGTGCTTCCTCCATGATGGCCAAGCACTCATGCTCTAAGACACATCTGCATAAAAATTCATCACATCCCAATTTGTATAAGTCTCCATTGATTAACATGTAGGATGCGGTGCGTATGGCCAACTGTTTCTTTTCCAATGTCTTCATTCCATCCGGTGCCACACCTTCCTTTAAAAATATTGTAATATCTTTCAAATCCAAGGGCACGTGCTGAAACCTAAATAGTTACGCATCTGACATTGCTTCCTCAATACTTTGCGGGTCCTACCCTGAATCAATTCTTGATAGATGATCAGGCCCACAATTGCTTTTTCAAAGCTTCACTACAATGGTGAATTCAAACTCTTGAAACAAAAATACCCATCGACATATGTGCCCATGTAGAACATGCTTATTCACTAAATACTTCAATGCCATGTGGTCGGTGTAGAACATAAAGGGTGTTGCCAACAGATACTGTCTAAACTTAAATAGCACATAGATCATTGACAATGCCTTGCGCTCAGTTGTGGTATAATTTTTCTCTACCGGTGTCAGCTTCCTGCTTGCAAAACATAGAGGATGATCAACAAACCCTTCACCTGGCTATGCAAGCACTACTCCAATGGTGGTCCCTGAGGTATCTACATAAACATGAAAGGGCTTGTCCCAAGAGGGAAACCATATAATAGGCGTGGTAATAAGCCTATCTTTTAATGTATCAAACGCCCTCTGTTGTGCCTCTCCCTAATGGAAGGAACTTTTAAATCTAAGCATCTCCTCTAATGGCGCGGTGATCTTGGCATATCCCTTAATGAATTTTCTATAATAGCCTACATACCCAAGGACTCCATGCACTGCACTCTGGCTAGTAGGCTCCCTTAACCTCACAATAATTGTAACCTTAGTGGGATCTACCAGCAAGCCCTCCTTACATATGATATGCCCCAATAAAGTGCCAAAGGGTGTAGCAAACACACATTTCTTAATGTTGAGGGATATCCTCAACTGCCTACACCTCTCAAAAATTAACCTCAAATTTTCACAATGGTCTTTAACCAGACCATATACTGTCCAATCATCCAAATAGACCTGAAGAAACTTATGGATGAAGTCCTGGAATGCTTGCACCACTATGCGCAAAAAGACAGCAAGTGCATTCTTCAACCCAAAGGGCATGACCGTATATGCAAAACTTCCCCACTTAGTGGTGAAAGTCATCTTCTCTTGGTCTTCCTTTGTAATTTGGACTTGGTGGTACCCTAAAAATCCATATGTAAAGGAATAGATTTCACACCCAATGACTCCTTCCAAAATTTCTTTAATGAAGGGGGTCAGAAATGGATCAATGACACAAACTGCATTCAATTCCGTATAATCCACACAAACCTAATCTTCCCATCCTTCGTGATGTTGATTACCGTTGGAATTATCCACTCCGATTCTTCCACTACCTCAATGATCCCAGAAGCTATCATTTTGTCTATCTCCTCCTTGACCTTCACGCACAAGTTTTGATTCATCCGGTAGGGCCTTTTCCGAATCGGGTGTGCACCATCCTTCAGTTTTATCTTCATCTCCCCCAAGGAATGGTGAACGCCTTTGAACTCATGATACCCACATGGAAATAAATCCTCAAATTCACACAACAGATCAATGATATTTGATACTTCCTTCTTTGTCTAGTAATCCCCAATAATATCTTCCTTAGGTTCTTCTTTTGAACTGATGTTAACTTTCTTTGTCTTTAAAGGCTCATGGTAGGCACGCGCATGAGCATTTGCACTGTCCACTACCTCGCGTGTGCCCATAGAATGGCTAACATCCAAGATTTTTGATTCCTCTCCATCAATCACATACACCAACTTTCCCTTCTCTTTTTCCAAATACACGCGCTCAAGATATAACTCTTCTACTTCCTCTTCTTCTTCAAAGTGTACCTCCAATCCTCGTTCCCCTAGTAATTTCAACAGCCTATCTTCCATCATGGCACTATCCCCCATGGTAAGGTGCTTGATACCCTTCAAGGCCTTATAACCTGATGGCTTGGTACTCTGATATTCAAAGGTTTGAATAAGATCAGCCGCGAGCTCTTGCTAATTCCTTGTCTAGCGGCGTGTCTCCGAATGAATGTACTATACACACACATAACACTGCAGTGTAGAATACAACTTGTGAAACCAAAGGGATGGTGGAAAATCTTCCGTGCCTTCCCTCTAGACTTGTTCACACTCCTGGATATCGAAAGAGGTGGGATCCTTCCCATGGTATTCCTTCATGATGGTGGGTACATTACTCCTAGAAAATTAGACAGAGAGAGCAATTCTTACCTCGCGCCATTCTAAAAGGATCTCCTTATGTATGGCCCACCACTGAGCTACTGTGCCGAGAAATACATAGCTTAACATCTCCCTCTATTCCTTCTCATCCCTTCACTGAGATTCTACCTCCTGTAGAAAGATCTTAGGGAAGGCTCCTCTTGAATACTTGGGTAGTTATTTTCTTCCAAAGTGCCTAACCATGCATGCCTTTATTACCTTGGTCACTGACCCTCTCAACTATCGTCCCATTAATTTGTAAGTTCCATGTACCCAATTGTCACATGCTATA
Organism: Taxus chinensis; assembly: GCA_019776745.2. Taxonomy (NCBI): domain Eukaryota; kingdom Viridiplantae; phylum Streptophyta; class Pinopsida; order Cupressales; family Taxaceae; genus Taxus; species Taxus chinensis. Next base: position 436,162,951 of record CM034151.1, read on the forward strand.
CTAGTGGTATCACTCAATGTCTGAGCATCTTCAAACTAGATAACCCCGTTAGTAGGGTGTATCATCTCAGGATCTTTGATTGAGTGTACATAAATCTTGTCTAGAACTTCTTCTCCCAATGGTTCAATATAAGGTGTCGACTTCCCATCAACCAGGGGTATAATGACCCGTTCCTCCTTGTTCTCGAAGTTGATGTACCCTTTGTTGAACCGAAGTTCCATATTTTTCTTGTAACACCAAGGGCACCCAAGTAGTGCTGGGAAATTGTCTTCTTGAGTGAGCACCAAGACTTCGAAGTCCCCTGTAAACTTGTATCCCTAGATAGTAATAGTTGCATCCTTCAAGACACAGATGGGCATTTCCTTAGTCTTATTTTCCATATACAACACATTCAAAGATGCGTGTAATGCAGGTCTTCCCATATGATGTCATGCAGCCAAAGTTAGAACATTAACCTCCACGCATGTGTCAATGAGAATATTGTTGAGGAGCCATCCACCTATAACTGCATTCAACCTAATCTCCTTTTCATAGTTGAGGCTGTGAGGGGGAAGGTTCAAGTGCAAGACTCGTCTCTCATGCTCTTCTCCGGTGCATGGTACCTTCTCTCTTAACCAGGATCCTAGCAAGGGAATGATATTATCCTACCTTAGCATTTTACACACCTCCTTGACCTCATCCAGGTCATCCTTTTGTGCTTCGACTCTCCTTCCTTTGTAACGCCCACTAAAAGAGACACACAAGACTACATAGAAAAACACAGGATACTTTTTTTTTGACTTGCTTGACACATAACACGACACAACATGTCGTCACCAAGGTTACAACCAACTCTGGGAACCACTAAATCCGAGGATGACCACAAGGTCAGCACAGAAACGTTCACACCCAAAATGATAGTACACTTTTCTTTTGACAGGACAACATAGAAGTCCAACCACATGACACTCTTATTGCTAGGGCAAGCCACAGTAAGAAATGATTAAAGGTTATTTATTTGATAAAACACCCTTTAACTCTTAACTTATGTTTTCAGAGAGATTCAAGATATGATTCGTACAAATTCCTCTTACCAACTGAGTTATTTTCTTATACACTGTAGAGTAGTTCACTTAAAGTCTTCTCCTTTTCGACAATTATTTGTCTTATTTATTTATTTGATAAAGATGGTAATTTAATTTCACAAGGCCATCTATTCACACTTATGTTACTAGAACTCGTACATGCCCTTATGAAAACATTGGTTTGCGTTCAACAAACTTAAGAGAAAATTACAAGGCACCTTGGATAAAGTTAAAGGAAGAAGGTCAATTGAATTCATCCTTAAAACATCATTAGTCTTTTTTTTTTTACCAAGAAAAAATTGGAGCTTGAGGTTTTATCCATGAATATTAAATATTTTACTTAGGCTTCACTGAAAGATCTTTACAAAAGGAAACTATTTACTTTCCAAAAGGTTGAGAGATAAATTTCGTGGTTTCTAAATTGTATCCTCCTACTTAATAAATCTTATTATCTTCTAACAACTAACCATTGATTTCCCTTAAACTCGTTTAAGAAGTCACCGTATAAGGATAATGTTTGCTAGCTTAGCTAGGGTTAATAAATTATAGAATTTTACTTTACAAGGATAGTTTCACCTTCAATTACTTAAGCAATTGTTTATTCCTAGGTAGATCACCTCTGCATTAATTTATTTCATTAAGGTCTAATTAGTTATCAACCGGACATTCAAAGGAACTTAAGAGTTAGACTGGATTAGGGTAGGGGCTTCATTTAGTATTATCTTGGTTAAGTTCACTAAAGGATGCACAAGGGGTTCCCAAGATGGAAGAATTAGACTTAAGGTGTTCTTGTTCAGACTCCTCGACTAACTAAGACATAACTATAACCGCAAGGCAACAATGATTTAATTTTTTATAGAATACTTATCGTTTCAAAACCAAGGAAAAACATTTAAATTCGTAGCATACGGTTAGCAAGGGTAATTTATTTTACAACGGTAGAATAGCACTTTCTTTCCAATTAAAGACTTTTAATTTTATCAACCAAGAACAACATCATTATTATCTTCTTTATTTTTATTTTTATCTATGTATTCATCTTATTTTATTGTTGGTTATCTTTAGAAGAAGGATTGGAACCCCATTAAAGTACACATGTAATTCACATAGATGCCAATTCAATGGAGGGTTATTAACACACAAAAAAAAATTATGACCCGAAAGGAGAAATTACCATTCTTTTTTAAACGAGAACACGAACACGGTTATAACATTTCCATTCAACATGGCACATGAATCCAAGGAGTCAAGAGATCGGATTTCACTTTGGTTAAGAACAAGAAGGTAACCAAATGGGCCAAGCTATGTTACAACATTTTCGTGATTGATAACTAATATTACTACAAGAATAATCATATCAATGCAAAGATTAAATATTATTATTTCTCACAAGGATAAGTTACAAGTTTACCTACAAAGGGACAAAACAACTTCATCTCACAATTTCTGAAAAATCCAAGGCAAGAGACCTTCTAAGCTCCTTTACAAGCACTATTACAAAATTTACAACACATTGGACATTTTAACAAGGAACTTCATAAATTAAACTGATGAAACTTTTACAACTCTTCCCTTTTTATCTACTCGTGTAAACCACCTACAAAAATATTACGTCGAGTCAGTTCGCGAGAACTGAGCATGTTAAGACTACCCATTGCAACAATAAGCTAACATTTTATAAAGCCATGAAAGGAATGTTCCACATCGAAAAGGATCAAAACAAACCACCAATCAACATTTTCACAAGTGGTAAAGAATTACACCAGCCAGCAAGGACAAGGCCAATTATTCTACCAACAAACTTCATCATGAACGTCAACTAGGTTACGATTATCAAAGGTCTATCAACAAGTGACCTTTTATTTACAAATAAAAGTCACACCCTTATAATATGCAATAATGATCCCAAAATTTCTTCCCCCCATTTTCTTTTTCTTTCTTCTGCCTGGAGAGTATATTTTCAACCATTCTTATTTTGTTTAGGAAATCATATTATATATATATACAATCATAATCATATTTAATAGGCCACGATTCCTACTTCATAACCGTTATAGTTGCTCACAAGAAAACCCACATAGACGTAAAATTTCTTTTAACAATCTGATCATTATCCACAATAGATGGATAAATAATAGATTATTTTCATCTAACCAAGTAAGAAAGTTCCATTATAAAATTCATGTAATTTCAACATAGAACAAAATAATGATTTACTATAATCATAATGTGTTGATATTTTAAAACCCCAAAGGCTCCAATAGAAAACAATAGTGGAATTTCTGCACCCTTAGCTAAATTTTTGGTATTTTACCTATACCCAAATTGGGTTATCTTAAGACACGAATAATATATTATTCATTTCAAACTCGGCCACTAGGAACTTGTTCAGGCCAATAAAACAAATACCAGAAATCTGTTGCAAAACGTATGGCACACATGTGTAACATTACTTCCTTTGAATGTTTAAAAGAGAAGGAGAAGATAGACCCAAATTCCCAAACCAACACTAACACAGAAACTTGAAATGAGTATTCACCTCATTATTTTAACTTGGGGGGGTAAAAAAAAATCAGTATGCGTTGTCCTGAAAGCATGCCAGCATATAATCGTTAGGAGAGCCCAAATACTTGGACACAAACAAAACTCATTCTGAATACTCTATAATGACCAGCTTACGTAACCCCCAAAAGGTGAACCTCAACCACATTGAGGAACATCGGAAATACCATTACCCATTTCATACTTTTTGATTAAATTCATAGTAAATACACGAACCAAGTTTTAAACAATCTTATTAAATCATTCGCATTTGAAACAATAAAAAGTGAGAACGGTTTCAGGGTTCCACAATACAAGGCCACATTTAACTACTCGCATAGAACTATATATATATATATATAATTACCTTGAGATGAAATGGTAAGCAAGGGAAAGTATAGCCTAGTAACACAAATGATTCAGAAGTAGATCCAAGGGAGATAACCAGCGCACTCACGGCCATAACTAAACAATAACAAAAAACATTTATCCATCCAAGGCACCATTTCTAGGAAAGAACAAGTATTTCATAGAATAATAACATAGGTAGCAAAGTATTGCAAGGGTAGGCATAACATGCCTATTTTAAACGCATTCCAACCTGCAACCACGTCATCCCGAACTCTAGAACAACACACTCAGGTGAAATCCATTTGATTTAGCTTTTTGGATGACCATACTCATATAGCGGGCACATTTGGCATAGGCAGGGAGTTTTGCGACCATGGCAAGGAGAGAATGTAGCAAAGTAGGAGCTCCCAAAACCTGCAACTCCATTAGATTGGGGTTTCAACACCCTCCTTCACCAAAACCAAACAACAGACTCTCCTCCTTGCTCACGTGGCCAGAACAGAATATTGTGGGCAGACAACAAAAGACATAAAATATTTGCAAATCAACATTAATAAATGTAGGGAAGTGTGGCCACCTACAAGGAAGGTTTCAACACGCCAAGCATAAGGATTTTTAATGAAATGGCAGGTGGCTATTAAAGCCACCCACCTCCACAATGGATAATTCGTAGAAAAGACTTACGTAAATCCCATGCAAATCAAAAAAATTTGTTGTATTTATAATTTTTGTGTTCTTTGCAAATTCCATATCATTTTTCATTTATTCCATGTTGAAATAAGACAATAAATCTACACCATGTAATGTATGGGAACATACAAAAATTGTATACACATTGTTTATGTATGTATTACACGGACTAAATTTGATGGTTGACACTTTCTAAAATGATTTTATGATGGTTATACAACCAACATCTCCCTTCATAGTACTATATTTTTAATGTTCTAATTTGAGAGGTTTTCATGTTTAGATGTATCTATTGCGCTACAATATATTACCCCCTTTAAACCTAACATCCATTAGCTTTCCAATGTTGAACTTTATAGATATCTTTGTCTTAAATGAGGTGTAATATTAAGACACAAATACAATTATAACAATGAAAATATAATCATATGTTGGGAACCTAAGATTCAATAGATTGCAATTATTGTTATTTAGATATAAGGGTTGGTGGGAACCTAGCCTAAGTTCCCAACATTGTTCTTTAAATATAATGCTTTCTATTAATATTACATTGACTATGTTATTTGTGAATATTCCATTGAAAAAAATGCTTTCTATAACTTGTAGTTGATATCATTGACCTAAAGTATGTCATTGATGTTATTGTTTTGAAATAGATGTAATCTTAGGGAAGAATTACAATGGTAACAATGAAAAGACATATGTGTGTATTGAGAACCTAGTGGTCACTAGGTTTCCATCATATATATATATATATATATATATATATATATATATATATATATATATAATATATATATATATATATAGAGGTTAATGTTTGAAGACAAACATTGAGAAAAGAATGACCATGGCACCAAGACGGGTAGCCCCTTCTTCAACGTGGGACGGGGGTTCATTCTTCAACACGATCAGAATGAAACAACCAGAAGAAATACTATAGAGACAATTAATATAAAAATATCGATGGTACTCGACAATAAGGTAAGACAATAATACTATAAAATAAATGCCAATCGATAATTAAATTAAAATAACATTATTATCATTATATATTATAAATATATATAATCACTATTCACGTTAATAATGACCAACAGTCCAGCTTAGCCATGCAACAACAAGATCCTCCTGTAAATAGGATAACACACATGACATTACACAGTCCACATACAGAGGTGTCAATAACGACTCAAGAAAGCAAGAAGGAGAGGGAAGGTGCTAAAAAATCACTGAGACATAGTCTAAGACAACGGAATTACACACAGTCATTTGACGCTCAGCAAAAAGGATCATTGCGACAAGAATTGGGGTAACCATTGAACGGGGCATTACATTCTCCTCCCCTTAAGAAAGCATCATCCTTGATGTGACATAACACAGAGGAAAAGAAATGGTACGTAACCAAGAACAAATAAAGGAGAAAGTACACCCTATGGTTTAAAATTTTAGCTGATTAAAGCATAGCCACAGGGTGGCCTTAGGAACATGTGGCAGAATTTTAACTTTAAAGGTTTTGTGAAGATTGGTAGTTCCCTCTTATTCATTAGTATCTTTCCATTAACATTTTTCTTAGTTTAATTTCTTAAAATAATTTCATTGTTGAAGAGTTTTAGTTTATTCCTTATTGTGGGTGCCCAACATGAATTGCTAACACAAAACCCCATTGGGGGTCAGACAAGACACTATAGATTCACAAACACACAAGTATATACTTCATGATTGCATTACAACACAAAATATTACTCAATTACGGAAGGTAATAGGCACGGTCCACATAACTTAGTACTCTTCACACATCTATGACTGACGTACAAAATAATTGAACAAAAGAGTACTACAATCCACTAGACATTTCCTCAATTTCCATAGATGAAACAAAAAAAAATTCACATAACACCAAAAAAAATCTACAGGTACATATTGTCCACAAGGCATCAATGCCATATCCACAACATCACAAAATATGTCTCTCTGAAATGAGTAACACATATATCATAACACCATAACCAAAACACCATAATACATCAGCATACCTCCTAAAGCATCAGTCACACATACATGAAAATATCTTATGCCTCCCTCAAACCCTTATGCCTCCCTCAAACTCTTATGCCTCCCCTTAAGTTTCTTTCACAATAAAAATTGATGTCATTGGCATTCCCTTATGCGCCCCCCCCCCCACAAGGAGGCCGGTTGTCCCCATGGCCCAAGACACATAGGGTTTGGACATTCCTAACCCAAGTGACATGATAACGCGTGGTTCAAAAACCCGCCAGTTATTTGTAATTCCTTGGGGCATACCCCCATACAACGAAGTAGGTCCATAGGTCCAACCATTCCATGGTCCATCCCATGACCCTATTCCACACATCACGACAATAGAACCAGCATAACAATCCGATCCAAAATGCCAAGTGGCGAAGTATAAGCCTTGGGGCAAGGTGGTAAATTCTTTAAAATTTAAAAGAAGATTCAAAACCAAGAAAATAACTGACCAAATGGCCATAGTTAGTGCAAAAATCCGAGTGTTAGTACCACAAACCAAGGAAATGCCCAAAATGTAAAGCATAGCAATCAAGAAAAATGCTGGTCCTTGCAAAAGAAAGTAAAAAGATCAATTTATGAATAAAACAAACTTATAATAATGTCACATTACGATAATTGTGTGGCCTTATCTTGCCACCAAAGGGGTACTCAATGAGTTTCTAGCACTCGGAACATCGAGCCTCAGCTCATAAAAAAATACATATCCATAATACAACTGTCATCATCTCAATCTGAATCATCTCAACACCACTTCAACAAGGCTCTACATAGTCAAAATCACATAGGTTAAACTCATACGACAACCTTATAAAGAGAGAGAAAAGAGTACAAGTCACCATCTGCTGAGCCTAAGGTGTCCATGAAACATGATTTACATGACACCCGTTGAACAAGTGCCACACATACCAAATGAGCAAAAGTGGGTTTTCAACCTATGTAAGGCTCCACTTCCTTTCTCATACTCAGCTCGAGTGATTGGCCAACAGTAAACATTTTCTCACTCCAAACATACATAGTTTACCGATTTCCCTTAGGGTCGGTTAGTGTAAGGTTCACAACATAACATATAACTACATTACTCACACAATGATTGGTGCACACATAGCTACCATAACGTCTCACATATGGTATGTATACAGGATAGATCACAATCATACATTCACCAGGCGTACACATCATTTTTCCACATTATGCACCCAAAGTGCAATCACTATACGATAAGGTCCTACACTCACCGTATGACCGTAAATCACGACATGAATCATTACATATTGCACAATCATACATATGATGAACATAGTAACATCACAACATAAAATTAATTGCTACATAACAAGGTGATACACACATTTATTCAAAAACATAGTAAAGAATCATGATACAACTCATTTCATTTTACATCAATCCAGTCATACAACACATTGATACCCTACATCCTACAATATGCCACAATGCTCCAAGACTCCATCATCCACATTAGAATTCTTTTTTCACATCTCAAGTAGTATTTCACACGTGAAATATTCATAGAATCCACAAGTAGGAGAGAGAACACTCCCATCCCCAGCACATCAACATGATAACAAATACGCACTAAGTGACATACACATCATGTGCATTCACAATATCACAATTACGACATCAATCACATCACGCTTATGCCACATTACTCTTCCAATATAAACCATCATCATGCAATACCATCATCTCCATGTAACAGTATCATATCACGCCATCACCATCATGTAACAACATCACAATCATGTAACACCATCATAACTCCAATCTGGCCCATAGGTTCGAGAGCATGAACCTCACTCTGATACCAACTGTAATGCCCACTAAAAGAGACACACAAGACTACATAGAAAAACACAGGATAATTTTTTTTTGAATTGCTTGACACATAAAATGACACAACATGTCGTCACCAAGGTTATAACCAACTCTAGGCACCACTTGTACGAGGATGACCACAAGGTCAGCATGGAACGTTCACACCCAAAATGATATACACTTTTCTTTGACCCATGACACATAGGAATTCCAAACCACATGGACACATCTATAGCTAGGGGGCAAGCCATAGTAAGAGAAAATGATTAAAGGTTATTTATTTGAAAAAACACCCTTTAACTATAACTTATGTTTTCAGAGAGGATTTTAACATATGATCGTACAAATTTCCTCTACCAAACTAAGTTATTTTATTATATCATTGTAGAGAGTTCACTGAAAGTCTTACTTTTTGGAAAATATTTTTTTATTATGTCTTTGATAAAAAAATATGGTAATTTAAATTTCCAAGCCATTATATTAACACTTATGTTACTAGAAATCATATGCCCTTATGACAAAACATTGGTTTTGTTGTTCAAAAACTTAAGAGAGAAAATACAAGGCACCTTGGAATAAAGTTAAAGGAAGAAGGTCATGAATTCATCCTTAAGAAACGTTCATTAGTTTTTTTTTTTTACCAAGGAAAAATTGAAGCTTGAAGTTTTATTCCACGAAAATTAAAGATTTACTTGGGCTCACTGAAGATCTTTACAAAAGGAAACTATTTATTTCCAAAGGTTGAGAGATAAATTTCATTGCGTTCAAATTATATCCTCCTATTATAAAATCTTATTATCTTCTAAAACAAACTAAATTGATTTCCCTTAAACCTCGTTTTTAAGAAGTCACGTATAAGGATAATGTTTGCTAGCCTAGCTTAGTTGATAAATTATATAATTTTACTTTACAAGGATGTTTCACAACCTTCAATTACTTAAGGAATTGTTAGTTCTCAGGTAGATCACTTACATTATTTATTTTCATTAAGTCTAATTAGTTATCAACCGGACATGCAAGGAACTTAGAGTTTAGACTGATTAGGGTAGGGGCTTTCAATTTAGTATTATCTTTGTTCATTTCACTAAAGGATGCACACGGTTTCCCAAGATTGAAGAATTGCCTTAAGGGTGTTCTTGTTCAAACTCCTCGACTAACTAAGACAAATAACTAATACCGCAAGCAACATGATTTCACTTTATATAGAATAATTATCAAGTTCACAACCAAGGCTCAACACATTTTAATTCTAGCTTATGGTTAGACGGGTAATTTCTTTTAGCCAGGTACAAGTGCACTTTCTTTTTTCCAATTAAAGACTTTAATTTTTTCAACCAGAAACACTCATTATTATCTTCTTTATTTTAGTTTTATCTATGTATTCAGATCTTATTTTATTGTTGGTTATCTTTAGAAGAAGGCTGGGAACCCATTAAAGTAACATTGTAATTCACAAAGATCCAATTCAATGGAGGGGTTATTAACACCAAAAAACAAGAATTATGACCCCAAAGGATAAATTTACCATTTTTTTTTAAAACGAGAAACACGAACACGGTTTAACCATTTCCATTCAACATGGCCACATGAATCCCAGGAGTCAAGAGATCGTATTTCACTTTGGTTAAGACAAGAAGGTACCACATGGGCCAAGCTATGTTTAACACAGTTTTTCGTGATTGTAACTAATATTACTACAGAATAATCTAAAATGCAAAGATTAAATATTCTTATTTCTCACAAGGATAAAGTTACAATTTTACCTACAAAGGGACAAAACAATTCATCTCACAATTTCTGAAAATCAAGCAAGCGACCTCTAAGCTCCTTTACAAGCACTACTACTACAAAATTTACAACACATTGGACTTTTCACAAACGAACTTCAGAAATTAACTGATGAAACTTTTACAACTGGCTTAAACTCTTTACAACTCTTTTCTTTCCTTTTTATCTACTTCGCGTAACCACGCTTTCACAATATTACGTCGAGTCAGTTTCGTGAGAACTGAGCATGTTAAGACTAACCATTGCAACCAATAAGCTAACATTTTATAAAGCCATGAAGGAATGTTCCACATCGGAAAGGATCAAAACAAACCAACAATCAAACATTTTCACATGTGGGTTAAATAATTACAACCACCCTCAATGAAGGCCAATTATTCTACAACAAAACTTCCTCATGAAACGTCAACTAGGTTACGAGTATCAAATGTCTATCAACAAGTTGACCTTTTATAATTTAACAAATAAAATTCACAGGCCCCTTATAAATCATAATGATCCCAAAATTTCTTCCCCCCTTTTCTTTTTCTTTCTTCTGCCTGGAGAGTAAAAATATTTCACCACCATTTCTTATTTTGGTTTAGGAAATCCATTTTATATATATGTATATATATATATATATAACCTCTAATCATATTTTTATAGGCCACGATTCATACTTCGTAACCGTTATAGCTAAAGCTGCTCACAAGGCGAAACCACCATAGACGTAAAATTTCTTTTAACAAGATGATCATTATCCAAATAGACGGCTAAATATAGATTATTTTTCATCAACCCAGTAAGAAGTTCCTTATAAAATTTAGGTACTTTCACATAGAATCAAATAATTATTTCCACAATCATAATGTGTTTGATATTTTAAAACACCGCAGAATCCAACAGAAAACCATAGTGGAACATTTGCAACCCTTAGCTAAATTTTCAGTATCTATCTAATACCCAACTGGGTTTCTACTAAGACATAATATAAATTATTCCTTTCAAACTCAGCCACCAGGAACTTGTTCATGCCAATAAAACAAATACCAAAAACTATTGCAAGCGTAATGGCACACATGTATAACATTACTTCCTTTGAATGGTTAAAATAGGAGGAGAAGATAAGACCCAAATCCACACCACACAACACAAAACTCAAATGAGTATTCACCTCTTATTTTTAAACTTGGGGGCGTCAAAAAAATCCAGTATGCGTTGTCCTGAAAGCATGCCAGCGTATATCTTTATAGGCCCAGGAATACTTGGACACCAAACAAAAACTCATTCTGAATACTCTCTATGTACCAGCTTCCGTAACCCCCAAAGGTGAAACCTCACCACATTGAGAACATCAGAAATACCATTACCCATTTATACTATCTTTTGATTAAATTCATAGTAATACAGAACCAAGTTTCAAAATCTTAATTAAATTCATTCACATTTCAAACAATAAAAGTAAGAAAGAACTTTTCAAGGGTTCCACAATACAGGCCACATTTAACAACTGCTCGCATAGACCTGATATATATTATATAGATATATATATTATATATAATATATATATATAATATATATATATTAAATATCTATAATATATATATATACATATAATTAACTTGCCATGACAAGGGTAAGCAAGAGAAAGTATAGCCCAGTAACACAAACGATTCAGAAGGAGATCAAGGGAGATAACTAGCGCACTCACGTTCATAACTAAAACATAACAAAAAAATGATCCATCCTCCAAGCAACCATCGGTTAAAAAAAAAAAAAAAAAAGAAAGCACACGTATTTCATGGAATAATACCAGGGTATAAAAACTATTTCACGGTAGGCTAACATGCCTATTTTAAATGCATTCCAAACTGCACCACGTCAACCCAAAATTTGGAACAAACACACTCACGCTGAAATCCATTTTTTTAGTTTTGGATGACCATACTCATCTAGCGGCCAGTTTGGCACAGGCAGCCAGCGTGTTTTGCGACCATGGCAAGGAAGAAGCAGCAAAGGAGGAGCTGTAAAAAACTGCAATCCATTAGATGGGGTTTTCAACACCCTCTTTCAACGAAAACCAACAACAGCCTCTCCTTCCTACTCGCAGCCAAAACAGAAATATGTGGGGGATAGCAAAAAGACATAAAAGATTTACAAAATCAAAATTAATAAATGCAGGGAAGTGCATCCACCTACAAGGAAGGTTTCAAACACACCAAGCATAAAGAATATTTTTAATGAAATGGCAGGTGGCTATAAATCCAACCACCTCCACAATGGATAATTAGTAGAAAATATTTAGCGTAAATCCAGGCAATCATTTTTTTTGTTTGTATTTATATTTTTCATGTTCCTTGCAAATTCAATATCATGTTTCATTTTTTCCACATTGAATAAGACAATAAATCTAAACCATGTACTGTATGGGAACATACAAAAATTTTCTACAACATTGTTATGTATGTATTAATTTTTATGTTTTTTCGCGGACTAAAATTTGATGGTTGACACTTTCTGAAATGATTTTATGATGAGTTATACAATCAACACTCCATCATAGTACTATATTTTTAATGTTTCTAATGTGAAGAGGTTTCATGTTTAGATGTATCTATTGCGATACATATATTAACCCCCTTTAACCTAACATCCATGTATAGCTTCCAATGTGAACTTTATAGATATCTTTGTCTTAAATGAGGTGTATTGTAATATTAAAGACACAAATACAAATAACAATGAAAAATAATTACTATGTGGGCACCTTAAGATTC
>CM034151.1:436176525-436223162 GCA_019776745.2 Taxus chinensis
TGAGCCTTGGTTCCCTCTGGTGTTTTCCTCCCACCAACCTGATCCAACCAGGTCCTGTGCCTCCATAGCCACCAGATCCACTAAACCACGGGGTCCAATAGGGCTTGTAGGAGCTGTGCCAAGTGCCCCCACATTCCCACTGAACTGTGCACTCGATATCTGTTTATAGCACTCCCTCTACACCTACTTTTTCCCGTGCCACTCCCTGATTTGAGACCAAAAGTTTGTACAATCTCCTTGTTCAAAGACTCCTCCAAAAAAAAAAAAAAAAACTAACTTCACTCCCTATAATGTGTGTCACCCATAGAAGAAGGATGTAACTTGTATTCCTATCTGGATATGTCTCTTCCATCGATATCAACTGGGTCATAACACTTATTCCCTTGGTTCGATAAAACAAAGTGCTAGGGCTTGGTCCGGGTGGGTTCAGATTGTGCAACGCTCTCTCTTTCTTCATTGACGAACTCCCCAAACTAAGGGGGTCTCCCTCACGCACTTGCCAGATGGGGTAGCAAAGCTTAGGTTCCCATCTTCGAGTGAACCTCAACTCCTTACCACAATGTCTAATCTTCATAGAATCAATCACACTACACCTCAGGTCATCTACCAATCTCCCTTTCACGCACTTCCCCATACTTAACCGTCCTTTCCTCTCCTTCTTTGTAGTTATATCTTCCCTCTTCTCCCCCAAGCCCGTACCCAGCACTCAGGATGGTTTAGGCCGCCATTGGAAAAGCCTCTAACTCATGTACCCATAAATACTTCATAGCTAGGAGGAATAGCACATAGAAATGTTCGCTCTAGGTTCTCACTCAATTCAAACGCATCAACCTCCAGACAAAATTTTGTGAATGACATATTCTAATGTAACTAGTCAGTACTCTTCTTCCACTATTTGAAAATCTCCCGCATTGGTCCGGTCAGATCTACATCCTGCACCTTTTGTAGTCTCCTTCGGTTCCATACATGCGATCCATATGCCAACTTGATCAGACGAATAGTTAATCCATTCATATAGTTCTCCTGGGAAGAAATGTAAGAAGTTTCGTATCATCATGGTAGAGGGTTCTCTTCTACCCATCTATGTGTACATTAAACTCAGGTCACGTGCTAGTATCTCTTAGAAAAAATTCATCCTTTCGTGCTCTTTAACAATGAGTCAAAAATTGCTAATGTCAACCATTCTTTGCAGTACGCAGTACACAAATCATGATGTATGCTATACCCCTCATAACTTTGAAATAGTCCCCCTGAAATGGAACCAATAAAGATGTAGTCATTTTTACTCCCATCAAAAAAGGAGGAAAACCCATGCGCATAGACCTATCACCCAACAGAAGCTAAGTGCTCACCTGATGCATGCGCGGTTACCAAGTCTCTCTTTTATCTGAGTTTAGTGGGAAGCATCATTTATGATTAGTGTAAGATTTTTAATGAGGGAGGTTGCAACATACAAGGACCATAGGGTTTAGAATGGCTTCTAGATCCTTGTAGTCACCTTAGACTGAGTACTTTAACAGAACCCATAAAATGCATTATGATAGAAATAATTATACAAGCATTCATACATAGCATGAAAGGAAAGAGAATTCATATGAGAGAAATGTGCATTAAAACCATTGATATCCATGTCTATTTATAACAAGTAACCTCATTATATTCATTGATTCATTACAAAGTGTCACAGAGAGTAGACCCTAGTCATGCATATCACTGGATGTATGTAACTAAGCTAACAGAACAAGAAAAATTCCAACTCCATGCTTAGTACATTCCTTCCTGAACACAAATATTCACTCGCAATAATTTTGCAGAGCTCCGCTCACTCTCTAACCTGCTATACCTTGTCCTTGTATATATATCTTTTACTCCATAGGCACTTGCATTTTTAATTCTCCTACACTACCCACTTTCCTTCCAGCATCCTCAGATATGGTGCCAAGTGTTGAATGTGGTCCATGCGAGCATGCTTCTTCAGGCCTGAGCTTTCCAGTTTACCTCATGATGTTCTTCTCGAAGATTCCATCCAAGGCATGCTCTTTTCTGGGAAGCCTATCGCCAGGCTGACATCTTATCCATGCACAACTGATCACACTTTTCACGTGTTCTACCCTGGGCACTCAAATTGACCAATTCTCGATCCTCCTTTCACACGTCGTGTGTGTTATGTGCTTCCATAATCCTTTCTCTCGCATGCTTTTTCCTTGCATTCCTTTTCATAACTGGGACCTTGCGCGCCCATGCACCTTCATACTTGGTTAAGATTACAGGGGTCCAATAGATGGTAGTTCCTAGCCGCTGTTATTCAATTGCAAGTATTTATGATCTTGCCATAGTCTAAGATCCCTTATTTTGGGAACAATACAACATCCTTCATGAGTTGAAGTTATGTGTAATACAGTTTTTAGTTGACATCAAAGAATTTGAGGAACAGATCAAGTTCCTTCATTACATTCAACAAGAGACAAAAGATTATTTTTATGGATACTTAGAGTCTATTTAGATCGCATCCACCATTGCCTAAGTCACCTTAGAATCCACAAAGGACTTACTTCTAGAGCTTCTCATATATTATCTATTGAGTATTTTATACGACATATCTTTATCATTATCTTTTTCAATATCCTTAATTGTCTAAAATTGATCTGACATCCTCCAAGGAAGTCCATTTGGATTCATAGAATCGGCCTTAGCCGAGAAACTCATTTATCCATTTATCCAATATTTTCTATTTAGTGTCTTTGATCAAATATTTATTTTTAGGACAGGAGGACTTGCACATTCATCTAGACTTGGAATCTTCAATCGTCCATCAAGATCAACGTCATCCATCTCACAGGTATCGGTAAAATCTGTCGTCTTCTGAGGTCAACATTTTCTTGTTGTTTCATTTTATTAATTTAAAGTTAGAAAGAAAAAACTCTCTGGTACATAGACTCATGAGATTTAAGGCATCTTAACAAGAGGCCATCAAATGCATATCTATAGAGGATACCACCTACAATGACGTATCAGGTAGCATGTTGAAGAAATGATTGTTTGGATTTTCTAGATAGATCAGGACATATTTTGGATACCAAAAGATAGTCAAATATCTAAATATACCAAAGGTCAACCTGATTTCTTTCGATGATGTTGATAAAAGAGAGTTCATTTTTTTGAGATGGTTGATCAAGTTCGTGGACAACAATGAAAAGTTTAAAATTATCAATTGAGTCATCAGTTGATAAGGGGATGAGAGATGCTAGAGAAGCCATGGTATCCATAAACTTGTTAGAAGATCATTGAACTATTTAGATGATGTAATGGTCGAAGGATTTGAAGAGAAATTCAACAATATATTTATATTTTGGTAGGGTCTACTTCAACACAAAAAATAGATATGATGAAACCTAGGATTTTTCTGGTGAGAACACCAAACACACTTAGTAGGGTTGAGATGAAGGAAATATTGAATCAGATGAGTGAAGGTAACATTGAGGATGATGATACAATCCTTACATTATTTTGATTTCCCTGAAATATTGTCTACGTAGTTTTCTAATGTTTTTTGGATAAGTTCATGAAAGATGTATGTCATGTCATGTTGATAAGTGGCACTTGTGTTCTTAAGTCTGAAGGGAATTACATGGTAATAAAATTTTCCCCAAGGAGTGATGCAAGACATTTTGTGTTGATCATCGTTAGCGATGAGTATTTGGTTGTAAATGGAGAAGCCATCCATAAGGGAGAGAATTTCGTGTTCGGTTATTAGATTGATGAGTTGGTCAACGTTTAGAAGAGGAAAGTAATCTATAGGAAAAGCAAAATTGAGATCTCAAAAGTCTATGCAGATATGTAATTTTTCTGAGGCTTTATCTACAGACACATTATTAGAGACCCATTGTGGATAGTCAATGGGTATGATGAAGTGAGTAGAGAAAATGTTATAAATATTCTTTGATGAGAATAGCTATGCGAGGGTGCATCCTATATATATATATATATATATTTTTTGACGAGTTTGGCATTAGGATATGTGACGATATTGTGGAAAATAATGTTAGGATTGATACCTAGAATATCACTATACGAACAAACAAAGACTTGACTATATTTAGACAGGAAGGTAGTGAAGTCATTTAACTCATGTGGGTCTAAATATTGACCAAAATTAACTATGTAAGGTTCATGCGAAGTCCTTATGTTAACATCGTGAGTGGATTTGTTGAGGAGTGTGTAAGGGTCAGGTGGTAAGGCTTTCTAAAGGAAATATTCATCTTCCCCCATATGAGAGAGAATAAATTTAACTTGACATTAGAGAGTGTTAATGGTGGGTGAATCCTCTTCTATCATTTTAGGCTAGATGAGTGGAAGGGTTTAAGTACTATGATTAGTTTGATAAGTCAATGGTCCTAATGTAGTAGTGTTTACTAAAAAAAAGTTAACAAGAATGGAAGTGATGTATTCAATGTCCATAGGATCATCGTGTGTGGTTGAAGATGATGGTTCAGGTTCCATGATAGTTTTAGATGTGGTATGTGTAGATAATTCAGAAGCATGTTTCTCGTAACCTATCCCATATTTTTCATGTGGTTTAAAGGAATGTTTGATGATCAAGTTGTGGATACCTTGTTCATAATGCCTAAATTCAAATATTTTCTAGGCTCAACGATGGAGATATATCTATGCAAAGACTTGATTATATGAGAATTTGAATTCCAATATGAATTGCATGACACGACGTTGATAAGTAGGCTATGTAGAGGGGTGGTAAATAACTCCATCAATAAGTTTTATTTTCAGATATGGGGGAGCATGGGAGATGACATATATGATGTTGGGTTTGTACATAATTTGTTTATCAGGTCTTCCATATGTTTTAGGTGTGGGAAGTGAATTGAGGGCAAGGAGATGATGCTCACCCAAAGAAAGGCATTGCATAATGTTGTCAAAGGAAGATTCATCTAGTAGTTTGGATGATGGGATGGATGAACTGATAGATGCTTCGTTAGAGGATCCCAATATTTATTTAGGAACAAGCACATTATTTTTATGGTACCTAATGTTACAAGATCTGAAAGGATTGGGATCCATAGGAACTATAGATGTTTTACCTTCATGTTCATATTTAAGAATTTGATGAAGTTTTGATGGGATATAACACATGGTGCATATATAGGGCCGACCTAATAGTATGTTAAATTTTAACTCTCCTTCTATGAGATAGAATATTTTGTGGAGGGTTTTAACACAGACCTTAAGTGGTAATATGACTATACCCAATGTAAGAGCGATGGTGTCGTTGAAGGCTCGAAGTAAAGATAGTGTCTTGGAGATAAATGTGTTAGGTAGTTGAAGTTGATTGAAGGAATATGATGATATGATATTGATATTAGTGTTGTTATTGATCATGACTCTTTTTATGAGGTTATCATTGATTTGGGTGGTGATGAAGAGAGGAAGATCATGGTCTTTTGGATGTAATGATGGTATTTATGAACTATCAAAGGAGATAACAATGGATATTTTAAGAGTGCCTACTATATTTGCAAAGAGCTATGGATCATCTGAGGGCACTGATATGGATTGAATTGCTTTGGTAATTCCTTGTTGGTGTGAAGGTGAGGTTTTCACCAACTTGTAAAGGGATATCTTGACTGGAGCTTGGTCAAGTTATTTGATAACGATTTTTTTTACATTAGTGGTGGATTGTGTAGGAAGAGCGACAAGGATGGAAACATTGGCCTTGAAGGATGATGTTTGGTTAGATGACTCGGGAGTGAGTGGAATAGTAACTTTGGACTTGTTCTGATATGAGGGGTTAGGTTTGTGGGTACATTCTCTAGTGGTTATGTGTACTACATAAATTTGATGTGCAGAGGTTTCCTTAGAAGAGCCCCCAATTTTGATGGTTATGAATGGTTTAGATGGGGTGATTATAGATTTTTTATGAGGTGTTTTTGATTTGGCTAGGTCTGGAGGAAGAATTAATTTGTGCAAAATGAATTTGATAGAAGTAATAAGGGCCTTATAATGTTCTATGTGAAGTGCTGGTGTACGAAAAAAACAACAAAAGGAGTTAAAGTTATACCAGGAAGGCTTAAGAAGGGGTAGTGCTATGATGGATTTCTGAAGGATAATTTCAAGGGTTGATTCATAATATCCTTTGGAGGAAGATGTTTAATGAAGTGATGTTCCTTTTGATTTGATGGATGTTGAAGGAACTACCTTTGGTTTGGTTTCTTTGGATATGTGTTAGGGAATAGTCTTTGATCGTGTGAAAGTGATCGATAATTTAAGTGAAGAATTTGGCCCTATAATAGAGGGAAAGGGTTTTAATTTTTGTGTTTGAGGAATAATAAGGTGATGAGTTATGATTTTTGGATTTTTAGATGAAGGGGTGTGTGGTTATATGATATGTTTTTGATGTGGGTGCGAGTGATATTAGGAAACATGACCATCATATGAAATTTTCATAATGTGTATGATGGATTTATTTTGTGAGGTTTGTGAAGAGCTTATGGATGAGATAGAGGTGGATGGAGTAGATATAGAATAATGTGTTTTATCTTCTATGATAGGACTAGTAGATGTTCCTGATTCTGTCGATACTTAGTTTGTTGTTTAAGTGAAAGCTTCTGATAGACAGTTGGGATGTGGATTATGTGACCATGTTGATAGTAAAGTGAGATTGAATGGTATTGGAATTTGGTTTATTGGTAAATGAGGATTGATTAAGGAAAGGTTATTTGAAGACATCCATGTTTTGATTTTGAGTTTTATTTGGGTTATCTAATTATAGCACACCTTTGTTGATAAGATCTTGAAGAGAGTTTTAGAATGAATGACACCTTTTTGTGCCATGGCCCTTGACCCTATGGTATTTACAAAATTCATTTTATATATACGAAGAGGGTTTTAAGACGGATGTGTTGATGAGGTGAATATGAGAAAGAGTGATTATGTTGGCTACCAGGAGTTTTTCAAATGCTGCAGTATATGATTCACTAATAGGAGTATATTTTCATAGAGGATGAGAGCATTTGAAGGTCGAATGTTCTTTGGGAGAATTTTTGATGACTGTTGTATATATATCTCCCCCCAGGTAAATATAGACAATGACACAAGGAAAATATGCCGGAGAAGTTCAAAAACCTGACACAAGGAGTTTCAGGTTTCAGGAAACATGAGACATGAAGCATGTAGATCGCAAGGCATGTCCCGATGCTTGAGAGTTCCGCAAACCCAAAACACTATCTAGGAAAATTGGGTCTTGGAGTCGGGGAAACAATTCGGGAAAGCATGGGGCGAAAACATGTCGAGGCATCCTCCAAACCCGATGCATATACAATTCCAATTTCTGAACCCGAAACAAAGGAAATCTCATAAATACTGGCGGAAGCGGGGTTTCGGGAAAACACAAGCATCAAACACAATGTCGAGGCATCCTCCAAACCTGATGCATATGCAAGTCCAATTTCTGAACCCGAAACAAAGGAAATCTTGGAAATACTGGGGGAAGCGGGTTTTGGGAAAACACAAGCATCAAACACATGTCGAGGCATCCTCCAAACCCGATGCAAATGCAGAGGAGAACCCCGAACCTGACAGGAAGAAGACCCTGACACGGGAAATATTCAGATCGCCATAACTTTTCACAAGGAGCTCAGATTTATGCAAGGTTGGAGTTTTCAGAAAGCTTACGAGGTCCTCTGTCCAACTACGACTGGATATCTTTAATTGGGTGGAAAAAATTTCTTAAAAATGTAAAATACAGTTCACCATTTTTGGGTTTGTTAGGGTTCTCACCTACCACCATAATGAGATGAATTAAATGTAGTTTGGAGGTGGTTGGGGTAAATTTCGAATTCCTCTCTTCTCCCTCTCTTTTTCTCCCTATAAATTGTAAGGAGGGGCTTCTTTCTAAAGGTTGGACATTCTTGTTTTGCCCCTCCCTTCTTCTCTTTGGCAGGTGAATTTGTGGAGTTCAAAACTCCCATTTAAAACTATAATGTAACTTTGCCTCTTGACATTTTGTAGTGTATTGTATCAATCTTTGGAGCAAATAATGCATGTCTGTGGATGATTCTCAACCCTCTCTGTGTTCATTTGCATCCTCTTGATCTTTCATTGCAAATCTGGTTATCTGTGCATGATCTTGCATTGCATTTTAATGGTTTGTGTTTATTGGCAAGATAGGTGTTCTTCATTCCTCGGTGCATCACCTTTGTAGTTTAGGTTTTATTTTATGAATTTTCTTACCCTGTCTCCTTGGCAAGTTAGATTAGGTTTTTAGTAAACCCTCTGCTTTTTTATGTGTGCATCTGAACAGAGAAATAGGAACCGGCTTTCATCCGGAGAGCTTTTCCGATTTCGCAAGGTCCCACACTTGGGAAAAGCTCCATGTTATACAATCACACTGAGAGTCTCAACCCATCAAGTTGCAGACATTAAGGGGTGCTATGATTCGCCACTCAACATGACCACTGCATTAGTGGATGATTTAGATTTATCATGACTAGAAGATGGTTTGTATGAAAACTCAAGTTTTGGTATTTTTCGATCTAAGTTTAACTCTACTGTGTTAAGGAGAGAAAAGCTCAATTTTGTGAGCCATTGTGAAGGCTTCATCAAATGTCTTGAAATATTGGATTTCAAATGTAGATTAAATATGCTTGACACAAGAGCCAAAGAATAATTTTATTAGCTCATTATGTTGGAGGGAAAATGATAGTTGATTGATAATGCCTCTCCAATGGGTGACGAAGTCTGTGTTGGAATCATATTTAAATTGTTTGATTGAGTATAGGTTGGGTATAGTGATTTTTATGGGTGATATTGATTGAAAAATGTTCAAGGAACAACATAACGAACGAGAAGAGAGAATATTGAGGGATGTTGTTATACCAATATAAAAGTGGGGGCTAGTTAAGGACATAGGAAATGTCCTTAACATGAGGTCCTCATCGTGTACTATGAGGTAAAAAGAATGTCAAAAGGCCCATATTGTTGTTGGGGGTCTTATTTGCTATATAGTTTGAGTAACTTAGGAAGTTCATAGTGTGAAGGATAAGATTTTTATGGTATAGGTGGATGAATAAGTTTGTTTCATATTTGTTTGTATGTTAATCTATTTTTTACGACCCATGGAAGTGACATATAGGCTAGATATTTTGTTCATTAAAGTCTAGAGAGGGTCAGATTGTGGTTATTATTGGATAATGGATGATGAAGGACTGGGGTTGGTTATATGAGAATTGATTTTTTTGTTGATATGGTCATGGGATATTTTTTTGAAAAGGAGTACCCATGGGAATGTTATAAGCTGGTTGTGAAGCTAAAGGTTTTGAAGGCTGAATGTACTAATATTGGAAATGCATGGATGTGTTTATAAGAGGTTGTGATAATTGAGGTAATGTATTGGAAAGGAAACAATGTATGAATAAAAGGTTGTGACTACTATGGTATATGTTGGAAAGGGAAAAGAGGAGTGAATGAGTGGTTGATACTATTGAGGTATGTTTTGAAAGGGAATATAGTTATGAATTGAGAGGAAGAAGGGATGGTAGACGATTGGTGTGAAGAAGGATGGATGGTAGAGATAGAAATTTTATTGATAGGTGGTATCGATGTAGGGATAAACATAAATATATTTTGTAAAAATGATGTAGGCTGTTGGCATTGGTTATTATTAGAGATGAATAATGGGATGGATACAAAACTCATATGAGGAGTTTAGATGGTCGAATAGACTAATGAGATTAATGTGGATGAAGAGGTATTATTATTTGTTTTGGGATGACATAGAGCTAGATGAGAGGTCTAGTGAAGATTTAGGTTGTTAGTTGGTTATGTCTTGTGAGGAGACCAAATTAAGTTCAAAGGAGATAGTAGGGACAAAGGACATGACACTATATTTGTATGATTGAATGCTAGTAGGATAAGGGCATATTTTCTAGATGACCAGCTTGTAGTTAGGATCAAAAAGATGGGAGAAGTCATATAAGGTGCTAGATAGAGGGGGTTGTGGTTCAGGTGTGCATGGATGAAGGTGAACACCCCAAGGAATAAGATACACATTAAGGTAAACATGGTTTGAGTCTAGGATGTTAGAAAATATGGGATCGCTGCTGTTAAAGAAATGAGGACTGGGTGGATTGGGTATCTCACATGACTCCACTTGAATTCTAGGAGAATGTGGAGGTTCTCGATCATATGGTCGGGGTGATAGATATACTTGATATTGATAAATTAAGAAGGAAACATTGTCAATGCAAGTTTGGATGTCTTTTATAGAGTGATGAGGATTTTCTACCATATTTTTTAGAGTTTTGGAGGCAATATTTTTGTCTAGTAAGAACCATGAAAGCAAAAAATCACCTAAAATGAAATATAAATCGAAATTGATGATTAAAAACAACTAAAAAATCACACATATGAGATTTTTTATTATCTTGATTAATTAAGGAAAAAAATATGAAATGTGTAAAATGGCTGATAGGGTCCTAGGAAATGGCAGTCTATGGATGGTTTCAGGTAATGTTTATGGAGAGAGTCCTTGATATACCTGAAGGTATGTGAGGCCCAAATCTATGTTGGTGTCGGTACAAGGCGTGATATTTAGGCCTACTCCATCACTTCACGGTCCCGCAATGATAAGGGAGTTGGGTGCTTAGCTAATATAATGGTAACCAATTATTTATACTTGGTCAACACAGTGAGTCGACTTCTCCTCATGGTGATGAAATCTAAGTAGTTACATTTGGGTAGGAATGTTTTGATGCAAATTGGGTTTAAGGTTATTTGGTTGTGTGGGGGGGAAGCTAAGTGAATGCAATATTTTAACCTCCTAATTAGAATATGTGACCAAACACAATGAGAGGTTCAGTTTAAGACCAAAAGAAAGATTGATTTTGATGACAATAGAAAAAATGCAATGATTTGAAAGAAAATGAAAGGAAAGAGACACACCCATAAAAAGCTTCCATTTTTAATTTTTGATTGTTTAATTTTTTTTTTATCACAACTACAACATAGGAAGCAAAAAGATCCCAAGGCAGAAAAATTAAAGGGTTAGATGAAAATAAATAATAAGTAAAAGAAATAATAGTTAGAGGATAAATGAATGATGAATCAGAAACAATCTATAGATATCGTCAATGATTCATAGAAATCTCTAGCGATTCACCAAAATTGATAGAGATTTGACTGGATCGTTAGCAATTGTAAAAAAAAAAGAACTTAAAAGTGGCAATTTATTGATTTGAAATGAAATAAAAGGGACAAGGTCCCACTAAGCATGCATAAATGTACCAGAAAGTGTTTGTTTTCAAACTTTAATTTAATAAAATGAAACAACAAAAAAACTGACCTCATAAGACAATGGGGATTACCGATACCCATGATGATGGACATCAATGTGGTGTGATAAAGCTCCTTTTTATTTCACCGAAAAAGAAAATATTGTCACAAAAAAACAACACCCTCCGATTTGTATTAACTTTATGGATGAGAAATCAGTGTTTTTGGATAACATAGGATTGTCTCTAAATGTGGGACTTTGTTGTTGAGAAAAACCTCTAGGGAAGGCTGGTTCCTCTACCTAAATCTAATGCTAAAATAATCCTAGAAAAGGAAATATATCCAACTTATCCTAAACTAACCATTCAAAGGGACCAAGGTTAGAAAGAGATGCATGGGACGGGAAATCCTAAGCTAAAATGTGGTGATAGAACAAAAAAATAGGTTAGAATTATCCTGTTTGAGGGAGAAGGGAGAAAGAAAATGGGAGAGGCAAGACAGATGTGACACAAAACCATGGCTCTATTCACCATATTTTCTACATGAAACACAACAACTTGAACTTGCAAATGAGAAATACATACACATGAAAATACACAAAGAATAGAGAGGAAGTGAGGTATAATAAAACAATGCTAGGGTTGAAAAAACAACACCAAACTCAATTTTATTTCTCTTAGAATATGCACAGTCCATTACATTTGAAGAGTAGAGGCATAAAAACACTTTCCAATCCCATGTGAAGGCTTCCAGCTCATTGAAGTTGAGAATTTGTTTTTTGATAGAGTTTCCCCACATCCCAGAATATCCCCCCCAAAAACATGCATAAGCTCTTAAATTTATAGATTTTAGAGAGAAAAGAGAGAATTTTCAGAGAATGATTTTAGTGGTCATAACCCTCTAGAATATCTAAATGATTTCTTTACATAGGATGATTGACACTTGGCTTGTTTTGATATGTTAAAAGAAGCTTGGAGCCTAAGAAAACATGTTGTTTCCATGATTAAATGATCATGCTTGCAATCATACGTAGCTCAAACCATTTCCCCCCTTTTTACCCATTTATACCCACCCAAATCTATTTCTAATGATTCCAAATTAAATTTCTTGAGGAGAGATTTTAAATGAGACCAATTTTGTGCAATTGAGAGCAGGGGATTGAAAGATATCATCATTCTAGTATTTGCATGCTAGGATGAATAAAAATGTGACAAGTGGTAGCTTTTGATTATCCCAAGGATCGGGCCTTTCCAATGTGTACATATTTTTGTACTTTTCCATGTGTCCACCTCCCATTGGTTCACAATATCAAGATTTTCTTCCTAGCTTCCTTTTCCTTTGATTTTCCTTGGCTTAATAAAAGTATGTCATATCAAGAAATATGGACCAATGAAATCTTTCCACTTTCTTTTAGGGAGTCAGACCGTACTTTCTCTTTGTCAGTCAATTATGAAACATGGAGCAATGAGAGGGATCCACGCTTATGTATTTAAGACCTTGTCAAAGCTCTTGGAATTATGAGCCAGTAAGAAACAACCACATTTCCTTCACATTTTCCCCTTTTACTGACCATTGCGAAGTGAAAGCCATAGATAAGGCTTCATGCAATTTTTATGTCAGTCCTTTTGTTTTTTTCCTTTGACACCTGAAAACCATCAGCTAATGAGGAAGCTCCACACCGTTATGCATTGCTATAATTTTAATAGTCTCATATGATAATCACGAAGGGCGAGAAAATGAGAAATCTCCATGCACTTCGCATTGTCAGTATTTTAATAACCTCATCTGACAACTATGAAATTTGAGCTAATGAGGAAGCTCCATGTTTTTGTAGCGTCATAACTTGTCACTCTATCTTCTTCGTGCTTGGATCTGATTCAATGGGCCTTTACATTTGTCAAACTATGAAATGAGAGAAAATATGGTGGCACCACATAGCTCTTACATCATAGTTTCTAAGCCCCATGGACTTAGAATTTTTTGGTGTTTTAAGAAATGTGCCACCAATTTCTTTGACCTTGTTTGAACTTCCCGAACCCAACAAAATATGAATTGTGGCCTATCCAACGGACTTGAGGTCCAGATGAGATTTCCACCTTAGGGAAAGGCTGAAATGTTGACATGTAGCCCACCTCAATTGATAAACTTCCACCATGTGACCCTTGGTCTAGGACTGTCGAGCTTCTGTCATGTGTCCCTATTGAATGTTGATGCTGAATGTGATGGAAAAATGAACATCAATCAATTTTTGTAACATATCCCGCTAATAAAAATCCAAGCCATGAGGATTTTTTGAATGCCAATGGTTGGGGATTTGGGGCTCAGGAATTAGACAGTCACTTAACCATCATAGACCTATAAAAAATGGCTAAGTCCATTTTTAAAACTATTAAAGTAAAAATTAACCTGGGGGGTAATATTTGATAACAAATTGGTGACCTCTCAGGGTAATCTTCCTGCTAGATTAGATCAGTAGATTTTTTACAATCCATTCGACATGAATTCAAGCCCAAAACTTAAAAAATGATATGAACTTGAATTTTTTTCTCACTCCTGAGCCATTCTGAAGCATTAAAAATGGACTTAGCTGATCTGTGGAGCTTTAAATGATCTATAGAACTACTCCTACTAACTAATTTTGTCATTAAGCTTACTCAAACTGATATGGAGGCTAACTTGGTCTGCTCTTGAAGCTAATTTCTTGGGGGTTTTGAATTAAAACTTTTGCAAACTATGCAAAACTAAATTTTCTTACCAAGGAAAAGGCACAGGGATCCCTAAACTGAAATTGATACTAATATCTAAATGATTAGACATTTTAAACTATCCCATATATGATTTTATCCATGAATATTGCTCTAAACTGAATATAGACAATGCAATAGCAACCAAATCACGTAAAAACTATATACAAACATGGAAATTCAGACATGCTCTAAATGGAAACATGTAGTGTGCGCAATGTAATTATTATACTAAAAGCAAACCTACCTACTCTACTATAACCAGAACAAAGAGAAGCTAAACAAATCCTCAAATAGGTAGGGATAAATAGATTCCCTTTCTTACAATTTGGGACCATGTAATTGATTTGGAAATGGACATGGCCTTTAACAAGAGTGAAAAATTAAGTTAAAGCCAATTTTCCACCTTATTCTTCAAAGTACCAGCTAGAAAGAAAGAAAATACCTCCTCAATTTTATTTGCATTTAGTTAAAGGTGTTTTAGTTGACCTATGGGACTTTTTAGCTCTTCCTCATGATTCAAAGTGAGAATGACCAGTTGTAGCTCCCTTTTTGGCTCTAAACAAGCCAAATATATGATTAGGCAACGACCAATCCTTTTAACTTTCCCATATTTTTTGAAATTAGCTCCAAGAATGGAGCTCGTAGAGACTCTTTCCTCTTCACTGTGTATGTATTCAAGCTTGTTTGGACTTTGTGGTGCTTCTACAAAAACTTTGTTTCCACCCTTGTATTATCATGCTCTACTTCTTTAAATAAAAGCTAGAGATCTGAAACTCATATTCCATGAAATATTGTTGCCATCCCATTAAAAGTGAAACAATCTCCAAACATGTAGAGCAATGAGGATTGTTTCAATCCAATAAAACACCTTGATCACTTTGAAACATTATTCCTCGAGGCTTTGGATGCCAATAATGTTTAAAAACACTTTCTCCTCGCTAGTTCTAATATGGATTTTCTTTATATCTACCTTATTCCTCTTGACATTTAACACCTCATTTTGTACATTTTGGATCCTCTCATCCTCCCAATCTGAATAAGACCAATCTTCAATATATATGATATTATCTTCTTCAGTAGAATTGGTTAGAGAAGAGGCATAAACAAGGGGTTGTTGATTTGTTTTATACTTGGGAAGAGATGTTTGATTCTCAAAAGAGCTGATATGATCAATTGGAGAATATAAATGATCCTCTAAAACATACTCTCTGATATGCTGATCTTCTTCCTCCAAAATAAGTGCATGATTTTTCATGAATCCTTGTTTTTTGGAGTGTTAGATAGGATAATCCTTCTCTCCAAAAGCATAACAAACCTCCCGTTCTACCAACCTTATAGGATAACTTGGTTTAGTGAGTGTTGGATAAAAGGTAGGGACAACATGTGAAATACCACAACCTCTAAAAATATTAGTGCATGGTTTAGTGAAGCTAGGTAGTGCTTTGGGTGAAGATGGGAGAAAATCTTGCAAAGTTTAGGGAATGATTTGGGCATGATAGAAATGTGGAACATTAAATAAAAGACCATGAAGTAAATAATCTTCCTATTTTTGGAAGGAAACAATGGATTTTTCTTTATTTACACAAGGGGAGGGAGGAATTTGATGTGTTGAGGGAATAATTGCAGCTGTAGAGATGGGTTTTATTTTGCGAGCCTGAATTAATATCTTATCAACTTATAATGCAATGGAAAAAGATTGAGGAAGATTGTTGCCTCCTAGAGATTGAATTAATACAGATAAATCTGCATCAAAGGACCTCAAATAATACAATAATTCCATACCTTGTGGGGGTCTGAATTCTCGAGGAGTTCTATGCCATGTCTTTGTAAATATGATGTTGAAATTAGAAATAAACTCCATTGGAGCCCTCTATATTTTGTTGAGATTTTACATGAGGAAAATACATCTACATCCTCCTTGAACCGGTTGTGTAGTTTTTCTCCCATATGATTCCATGTGGAAATGGATTTTGGAGCCAAAATGTTGTACCAATCTCTTGCTTTTCCTTTGAATGATGAAACCAAAAGTCTGAGGAAAATGTTCTCTTCTACAATATTGTGAATTCCATAATGGTTTTTTATATCCTGAATGTGATTGATAAAAGATTGATCCACATTTCCATGGAAGAGAGGCATTTTTGTAAGGTTGTTTTGGGGATATCATATTACTATTATAAATGAAGGGGAATAGAATTGAAATTTGGGAATAAAATATCTCTTTGGAGATCCATGAGAATATGGGGGCATGTAAATTAATGTGGGGATGGAGGAAAAGGTCTAAAACTTGAGAAAATGGGTTGGTTGAATAAGTGGAGTTGCTAGATGTGCTTGAAAATGCGTCCAAAGGTTGAAATATCACCAAGAGCACATCAAAATTGGTGAAATTAATGTTACACACAAGGGGGTGTAATGGAACACCCTTAAAAATGACTTTGATGCACACATGTGAAATATAAAGATTTTAATACTTGTCCCACTGAGCATGCCAAAAATTGTTATCACCAAAAAACCACACCCTTTGATTTGCATGATTTATGGATGAACAATCAATTTTTTTAGGTACCATGGGATTTTCTCTAAGTGTGGGACCTTGGTGTTGAGACAAACTTCTAGAGAAGGCTGGTTCCACTACCTAAATCTAATGATAAACTAATCCTAGAAAAGGAAATATAACTAACTAATCCTAAACTAACCATTCTAAGGGACTAGGGTTAGAAAGAGATGCATGTGAAGGGAAATCCTAAGCTAAAAGGTGATGATAGAGACATAAAAGGGGTGAGAAATATCCTATTTAAGAGAGAAGGGAGAATGAAAATGTTGTAGGGAGAGGCCAGACAGGTGTGACACAAACCCAAGGCTCCATTCACCATCTTTTTTGCATGAAACGCAACTTGAACATGCAAATGAGAAATACATACGCATGCCAATACAAAAAGAATAGAGAGGAAGGGAGGTATAATAAAACAATGCTAGGGTTAAAAAAACACAAAACACAAATTTATTGCTCTTAGAATATGCACAATCCATTACATGTGAAGAGTAGAGGCATAAGAACACTTTCCAAGACCATGTGAAGGCTTCCAAATCATTGAAGTTGAGAAATTTTTTTTGATAGAGTTTCCCCACATCCCATAACACCCCGCCCCCCCCAAACCATGCCTAAGCACTTACATTTATAGATTTCAGAGAGAAAAGAGAGGGAATATTTAGAGAACGATTTTAGTGGTCCTAACCCTCTAGAATATATAAAGGATTTATTTACATAGAATGATTAACACTTGTCTTGTTTTGATATGTTAAAAGAAGCTTAGATCCCAAGAAAACATTTTGTTTCCATGATTAATTGATCATGCTTGCAATCATATGTATCCCAAATAAATTTTCCCCTTTTTAACCCATTTAGACCCACAAAAATCCATTTCTTATGATGCCAAATTAAATTTCTTGAGGAGATATTTTTAATGAGACTGCTTTTGTGTAATTTGGAGCAGGGGATCAAAAGATATCATCATTCGAGTATTTTCACATCGGGATGAGAAAAAATGTGACAAGTGGCAGTATTTGATTAGCTCAAGGATTGGGCCTTGCCAATATGTACACATTTTCATC
The DNA here is from genome assembly GCA_019776745.2 of Taxus chinensis. Classification (NCBI taxonomy): domain Eukaryota; kingdom Viridiplantae; phylum Streptophyta; class Pinopsida; order Cupressales; family Taxaceae; genus Taxus; species Taxus chinensis. The sequence continues at coordinate 436,194,165 of CM034151.1, forward strand.
ATGTGACAACCTCCCATTGGTTTACAATATCAGGCTTTACTTCCTAGCTTCCTTTTCCCTTGATTTTCCTTGGCTTAATAAAGTTATTTCGTATTAAGAAATACATAGTAATAAGTCTTATCCACATTTATTCACACTAATAGAATGTACTTTTCTCTCCTTCTACCCCTTTTAAAATACGAGTAATTGAGATCTTGCCACATTCCTTCAGGAAGTCAGACTGTACCTTCTCTTTGTTAGCCAAATATGAAATGTGGACCAATGAGTGGCCTCAACGCTTCTTCACATTTCAGACCTTATTAGATATCTTGGAATTACGAGCCAATAAGAAACATCCATGCTTCCTTCACATTTCTCCATTTGAATGACCATGTGAAGTGTGATCCAATGAGAAGGATCCATGCACTTCACATCTCAATCCTTTTTATTTTTTCCTTGACATACACAAACCATTGACCAATGAGGAAGCTCCGCGCCTTTATGTATTGTCAAAATTTTAGTAGCCTCATTTGACAAATGTGAAGTGCGATCCAATGAGAAATATCAATGTGCTTTGTGTTGTGAGTATTTTAATAGCCTCACCCGATGATTGCAAAATGTGAGACAATGAGGAAGTTCCACATTTCCATAGTGTCGGAACTTTTTAGTATGTCTTCTTCATGCTTAGATTTGATTCAATGGGCCTTCACATTTGTCAAAATGTGAAATGAGAGAAAATAGGGTGGTGCCTCATAGCTCTTGCATCGCATTTTCTAAGTCTTGGGGACTTATACTTTTTTTGGTTGCCACATATCCCTTTTACCTTGTTTGACCTAGCCAAACCTGAAGAAATATGAATTGTGGACTATCCCATGGACTTGAGGTCCATGTGATCTCACTTCCTTAGGGAAAGGCCAAAATTTTGACATGTATCCCACCTCAATCGATGATTTTCCTCCACGCAGCCATTCAGCCAGGACCATAGAGCTTCTACCATGTGTCCCCACTGACTACTGATGGTGAATTTAATAGGAAAATGAACATCATTCGACTTTTTTAACATATCCTACTAATAAAAATCCAAGCCACGTGTTTTTTTTGAATACCAACAACTGGGGATTTTGGGCTCAGGAATTTGATAACCATTTAACCGTCACAGACCTATAAAAAATGGTTAAGTCCATTTTTTAAAACTGTTAAAGAAAAAATTAACTTGGTGAGGGGGTAATTTTGGATAACATAAATGTGGAGATCAAATATAACTAAATAGAATATATTAGATAGACAGATAAATGAGTTTCTCAGAAAAGTTTGATTCCAAGAATCCAAAGGGAATTCCTTAGAGTATACTATCGCACTTTGACACAATTAAGTATATTGACAAAGATAATGATAAATATATGTATATGACAGAGATAGATAGATAATGGATAAAAAGCCTTAGAATTCTAGATCAAAGGGCAAGTCCCATGTAACTTTGAGTGTATCCCAGGTAAGGGTGCATGTAATTTAAATGGAATTTAAGTAGTAGTACACAAAATATTCAGTCTCCTGTTGGATCTCATGGAGGAACTCGAACTAGTCCTCGATATCTTCTATGTCAGTGGAAAAGTGAATTACACATAATGTGATCTCATGAAGGATGTTGTATTATTACAAAATGAAGGGTTACTGAATTATTGGAATATTGTAGATACTGTTGATAGGATGAGATCGGCTAGCTACTATGATATAAAGTAAAACCATGCTTGCAGAGGAAAATTTAAATCCAAAAGATTGATAAATGTTGAGACTAAACTGATAAATTAATTAAGAGATTTAAATTTATAGGGATTTTAGATTATTTAGATGAATCAAGGGTGATTGGAAGAAATCCTGGGCAATTCAATAAATAAATCAAAATTACAGTGAAAATAATTAAATTTGATAAAAATGATAAACAAAGCTTTTACATGATGTTTTTGATGTTTTTATGAAATGTAAATAATGAAACAACACATATAAATAAATCTTGATGTGGAAGTAGACTGAAATATGCCTCTAAATATTGGATGGAGCTGATTGAAGTTGATGAACAGTTGTTGAAAGATGCTTGATGAAAAGACTATAAAAATGACGTGTTTGTGAGAGATTGAAGTTGATACAGGTCCTTAATGATATATGGGAATGTTGTAGATTCGTTGTTGAGTTGGAAAAAAAGATAAATTATGAGAAAAAGGTTTCTGAAGATCTGTAATGAGAAAAAAACTACTATTTACAATCGCTAGAGATTAGGTAGAATCGCTGACGATCCAGGATTTTTGAGAAAATATTTAGGAAATGGTTGAAATCACTTCTTAAATGGGGATTTCAGGTAAATGACGAGGAAAAATGGTTGGGATGAGGTTATGGTTGAGTTGGGGAGGCTAGGATGTTAGGATAAAATAGGTTTGAGGTGGTTTTATAGATGTTAGGTGGTTTTAAAGAGGTTGAGATAGTTTGGGTTGGGTAAAAAGTAATTTATGAGGGAGAAAAAAATGAGTTTATTAGATGAAGAGAGGGCAACTTAGGATAATGACATAATGATAGGTTTTAGATTAAATAATTTGTATAAGAAGTAGGTAGGTTTACTTAAACCTAGCATCTACATGTGTACATAGGGATGTCAACATCAATTTTGGTTTTTAAAGAGTGGTCATAGGTCCTAGGGATCATTAGGAGTCCATTTATGTTTCTAGTTTTTTGTTAGGATTTTCACAATTAAAATGAAGCATTTCCCTCCTGTTTTCCTCTCAAAATTTCCCCTCTTTTGAAAGTCAGAAAATTGAAAATTTTGAGTTGACACTCTTTGGTGATGTTCTAGTGAAGTGAAAATTTGAGGAGATAGTAAAAATTCACGTGTTTTGGAGTTATTTTGGTGATTTGTGGGTCTATCAGACATTTTTGTCCCTCATGTCCCAAGTTCTGTTGGGCCTTCTGTTCCCTGATCAGCTGCATTCCCTGAAATTCTTTAACTTTCGGTTATGTCAGAACTTTTTGTCCCATTTGTCCCAAGTTCACCCGGGCTCTCTGTTCCTCGATCACCCGCATCGCATGCATCGGGTCCTTCACATACTTTTGTCCCATCTATCCCAAAAGTGTCTGTGCCTTATATCCCCGCTTTCCCTGCATCGTGCACATTGGCCAAATCACGTCTTCACATCCCTTATGTTTCCAAGTTTCTGGACCGCCCGTGCTCATTTGGCCCGCATTACCCGCATCAGCCAAATCACATTTTCGTGTCCCTCATGTCCCAAACATACCAAAGACCATCCGGGCCAATTTTTTCTGCTCTTCCTAATTCTTATCTTTTTGAGTTGGTGTAATATGAATTTAATGCACATTTAATGACCTTCTCTCTCCTAAACAACTATTTAATGGGACTATCCTCTATGCATTTAAATCATTGCTCACTTACCATCATTTTCTCGAATCCCTGCAATTAAGGTCATTTTCTCATGCTCCTTCTCCCTTTGCATTTTTCATTGTGAAGGTTTTCCTCTGTGCATTACAAACATGAAGATCAAATTCCAAGGCCAAGAACATATATCACCTCTTGAGACCTGTGTGCAAGTGTTGTTTTTAAACTAATGCTAATGTAAACAAATACTAACACCTAAATAGTCTTAATTAACAAGACTTAAACAACATTATAAACACCATCATGATAAGAATTAATCAAGGGTTAGATGCTAACAATTATCAATACAAAACTATGAAATCAACTATGTTAAGCACCTAAATATCCTCTATTCTCTAACAACATATAAATGAAGGAACCTAGGTAGGTACCATGGCTATCAAAAATAGTTGTCCTTAATGTTCCAAGAACCTAGGAATGGGGGGATAATCAAAGTTGGGCTACAAGACCCTTTTGACACCTCCCATATGACCTGAGCACTTTAAGAAAGAGGATTAACTCTTCAAGATGATGAACTCTCAAGAAAACAAGGTGCAAGCTCTTAGTCTCTTTGCTATATGCTTTGCATTTGCTCTCTTAAGGAGTTTAGGTGTAAGTAAAAAGGTAGGTGGAGGGCTCTTTATATAGCCACAAAGGATAAAGGATTCAACACATTCTCATGAATGTGGGATAAAGGTAAAACATGATTAAGAATGGATAAGGTTGCTTTATTAAAGGTAACCTTACTTTAGAAGGGTTTAATACATGTTTAGCAAGTCATGGGAGTTGGGGGGTATTTTAATTAATCAAAGGTGATTAACTAATAGGTATGTAAGCTTATAGAAGCCATTTAGAAGAATATTAGTGCGATTTAGGCTATTAGAAGGGGATTAAATCAATTTAATATCGATTTGCTAGTTTAAATGAAGGGGAAGACTAATTAATTAATAATAATTAATTAATCTAGATAAAAGGAAGTGATTAATTAATGGAAGGTCATTAATTAGGTTGTTAGCTAGGATAGGCAACTTAATCAATTAGTGTATTGTAATTAATTAATGAAAATTAGAGGGAATATGAGCGCTTTTGACAATATGTCATCTATTTGCGAGAAAAGGAGATAATTAGCGCAATTTAAGTATTTAAATTGCTTGGGCGTAATTATAGGTGTCTACATTTGCCCCTCTTTGGGGTGGCGTAAGTGACGCCACTTCAAAGATAGTAGACGGAAGAAATTTTTTGAAGGGATAGGAGAAAAATTAGTAGGAGGGAGAAATGCCCCCTCGAGTGTCGATGGGGTGATGAAAGAAGTCGATCGACGATCGAAAAAGGTGAGATATAGGTAGAAGGATGGGAGGAGGCAAGATGCCCCAGTGAGAGAGAAAAGTAGGGGTGAAAAGGGAAGTGGTGTAGAAGAAATAAGGAAGAGGGGAGAGAAGAGCTTAGCCTCTAGCCATTGTTTATGTGGAACAAATTTGATGTCATCATATTGCCATAGGAACTACATCATTGGCCCTTATTAAAAAAATAAGCATACGACAAAGGTAGAATGACATGAAAAGCCATACTGTGAACAATTGTCCATTGCTGAAAGTACCAACTCCACGCAACATACAAAAATGCAATGCAATACGAGAAGGAAACAAGCTCATCTAACATGGAAAACAAGTATGAACGCACATATCCAACCCAACAACGGTCAAGATAGTTGTACAAATGTTTTGTTATTAGTGCTGGAGAGATCCAAAAGTTCATGATTGACGACAAGGGTTAAAAAATGATTCCCCAAGCAAGGATACATGCAAGGGGAAATGAAAATGGACATGGGGTCCATGAAAAACGTTTGTGTGCAACAAAACAACACCAGGCAACCAAAAGTGCCCCAGAGTACAGACGAAGCAAGCAACTAGCTTTTGTGAATGGTTGTGAATCTGGTGATCCATGAGTCGTATTAATCAGGGAAGATGTGAGACAAACCAACAAGATATGGAGAAAATACCATGTGCAAGACACAAGTTTCAGCCGTAAGAAGCAAGTTACCATTTTGTAGGGTGTTTTACTTTTTAGGAATTTTTTGAAAAAATTTTGCCTTGTTTTTGGGATTTTTTGATATAGTAAATGTTTGTATTGTTTTGGCTTTCTGAACCATGATAAACAATAGAAGAAAGGAGAAGAAGAAAAAGAAGGGCCTAGGGGCAATAGAAAGTTCCCTAGGTGGAAGAAAGGAGAAACAAATGACAAATAATGTCCTTGTTTAGTGGAAAAATTAAGAAAAAAATAATTATTTGAAAAATAATTATTTATGAGAGTGTGAAGAAGAATAAAAATCACCAGGGAGCAATAAAATTGTCCAGGGGAGAAGAAAGGGGTATTGGACAAAAAAAATGCCCCAATACGGTGAAAAATAAGAGAAAAATAATTATTTAATTAAAAATAATTATTCCACAGCGAACAGAGGAGAAAACGGTGAGCTAAACGGGTGTCCCGGCCGTCCGAACGGTGAAAAAACAGGTTAATATACCCCCCAAGGGGGGTAAAAACATCACAATCAGTTCAATATTCAGTTTAAAAAAACTTCATTTTAACCGCTCAATTTAGAAAACTTACCGTGAGGCTCTGACACTCAGGAGAGATGGTGATCGCAGGTGATGCACCACGTTTGAGGCGTGTTGTAGATTGTAGATGATAGATCTGTAGACAATATCAAATGTTGTTTTCAAGTGTTATTTTGATGTATATGGACGGGATGATATGATGATATTGGTGCGGGGGGGATAGATTTTTTATTATGCGCAACCCCTCTTGCCCCCATTGATGATATGATATGTGATGATTAGCTTAGCATACATGCATGATGTAAAACTTAGCATTTTTGTTTATATATGATGTATAGATGATGCTAGATGTGATGATAGTGATGGTAATGTGATGTGAATGATAACAAAATAGAGCACATGCAAGAAACACAGCCAAATGCTACAAAGAACACTAAGAATTAATGCAATACACCATGAATCACCATGCCTTATTAACAAGTAACAAAACAAAACCAAATGCGTTAAGAAAGAAATAATGAATTAACACACTAGCATGTTGAAACCCACTACAATATGCACAAGCAAGAATGAATCTATTCTAAGCAAGAAAAGATAAACTATGACAAAGTACACCCAAGCAACAAACAACTCAAAAGTAAGCCCGCAAAACACTATACAAGCAACAAGCAAAGCAAGGAAACAAGGCAATGCAAGTAAATGTTTTTGTAAGATATGTTTTCATGCACCAATTTTCTATTGTTTAGGTTTTTGTGAAACAATTGTCTATTGTTTTTGTGTTTTTATCTCGAAACAATTTTCTATTGTTTTTGTGTTTTCTCGAAACAATTTTCTATTGTTTTTGTGTTTTCTGAAACAATTTTCTATTGTTTTTGTGTTTTTCCAAAGCTATGTGCAGGTAACCAAGAAAGCGTGGATGCCCCCAGTGTTAGGTGGGGAATATACAAGGGTAGAAGCCACGCACTTATGAACAAGAAGGTGAAGTCATTGAGTTGCCCCCAGCATAAGATGGGAAATCATGAAAGACCACATCCCTCACAGATGAATAGAAGAAGGCAAAGCCGGATCAAGGTTGGACAAGAATGGTGTGCACAAGGAAACTCAGAGGTAGAACCAGGTCCAGGCCAAAGACAACTACCCTTCGAATATAGAATGCTTGCAAACAACGAATCTTCCTGAGGCACCAGAAACTAGTTTTCACCCAAGGACTTGCCCAAAGTGCCACAATTGCGTGGTTTTCACAAGTGGACGACCTGTTTTCTCTTTTTCTTTTTCTGAATTTGTTTGAATTTTTTTGTATTTTTTATTTTTATGACTTTCTTGCACCATGTTCAGGCATAAAACCTCTTAAGATGCATGGTGTTCATGGGCTCCCGGAGCTCATCACCATTGGGGTGAGCCAACTTGTATGCCCCTGTGCCATACTTGGCAACTATGACATAGGGTCCTAACCAATGGGGTTCGAACTTCCCTTTCTTTTCTCGCTCCACTCTGGTGTTGAACTGGTTCTCCTTCATGACTAAATCACCAACCTCAAACTGATGAGGGATGATTCTCTTGTTATAGTTTCTGGAGACTCTGTGTTGATATACTTTCAGGTGATTAAGAGCGTGAATGCGCTTCTCATCCAGTAGCTCCAACTCAGCCAATCTTGCCACTCGGTAATCTTCATCTTTATCCAGATAGTCTCGAAGAGAGATCCTCAGGGAGGGAAGTTCAATCTCTAAGGGGATGATAGATTTTGTCCCAAACACTAGGGAATATGGTGTCACACCTGTAGGGGTGTGAATGGATGTTCGGTAAGCCCAAAGGGCTGGATGAATTTGTAGGTGCCAGTTGCGACCTGTTTTGCTGACCATCTTCTCCATTATCCTGACCAAAGTCTTGTTTGTTGCCTCAGCTTGTCCATTACCCTGAGGGTAATATGGCGTGGACCATTTCAATTTGATTTGGAACCGTTGGCAAAGACCTTTCATAGTTTTGTTCTTAAATGACTTCCCATTATCTGTAACAATGGCTGCAGGAATGCCATACCGACAAATAATGTGATTCATGATGAATTTAGAAATTTGTGCTCCTGTGACATAGGTTAAAGGGACGGCCTCCACCCATTTTGTAAAATATTCAGTGGCTGTGATGATATGTGTATGACCATCAGAGGAGGTAGGAGTAAGCTTCCCTATTAAATCAAGTCCCCATTTAGAGAATGGCCATGGGGTAGTGATTGGTTGCAATGGCTGTGACTGAGCATGGATAAAATTTCCATACTTTTGGAAAATCACACATTTTCTAACGTAATTGCAACAATCAGTTTCCATGGTAGGCCAATAGTAACCTACTCTCAACAATTTCTTAGCCAAGACCATTCCGTTTGTATGCACTCCGCATACTCCTTCGTGTACTTCCTTGATTGCCTGGATTGACTCCGTCACATCCATACAACGTAACAGATTCCCATCATAGCCATGATGATAAAGTGTACCTCCTAAAAGGGTGTAATGGGCTATCTAGAGAATTAGGCTCTGCTTTTCAGAGCGGGAGATATCAGGAGGGAATGTATTGTCCTTAAGATAGGTGAAAATGGGTTCATACCATGGTGAATGGGGACCAACAACCTCACAAGCCAGGCAAGATTCTGGCATGTCATATGCGGGTTGGCATAGATTTTCTATGAAGAATGGCATATCATTGTTCCCTGGTGGAATATGAAGCATAGATCCCAATGTTGCCATAACATCCGCTGATCTGTTCTGCGCTCTTGGGATCTGCTCAAAGGTGATGCACACAAAATACTCCTTTAGAGTTTCCACTAACTTCTTGTAAGGTATGAGTTTGTCATCCTTAACCTTATACTCATCATTAACTTGTTTAATGATTAACTGCGAATCACCTACAAACTTAACATGATGAATATTCCACTTGATGGCCAGCTTCATCCCTGCAATGAGTGCTTCATACTCTCCAATGTTGTTCATGCAAGGGAAGGCCAAGCGGAAAGCCTGTGGTATAGGATCACCCGAAGGAGTAATAAGGACCACTCCTGCACCTGAACCATGAAATGTAAAACATCCATCAAAATGTATCTTCCATATGACATATTCTTCAATGTAGAACAAATAGGTGTCTGGCAGTTCTAGACTCAAAGGCTCCATGCTTTGCAAAGGTGCTTCCACTAGCTGATCTGTGAGTATTTGTCCTTTAACTGATTTTTGATGGACAAATTCTATATCAAACTCACTAAGTAGAATGATCCAATTAGCCATTCTACCTGTAAGGGTGGGTTTGGACAAAAAATACTTGAGTGGGTCGACCTTCGATATGAGCTTGGTCTTAGTATTCAGCAGGTAATGGAAAAGTTTTTGAAAGGTAAAAACAATGGCCAAGCAATCCTTTTCAATCTGAGGATAATTAAGTTCATAGGCAATGAGGGTGCGACTCAGATAGTACACCGCTTTCTCCTTATGGTTAATGTCATATTGGGTGAGCAGCGCACCAATAGCGTATTGTGTAGTGGAAATATAGAGAAAAAGTGGTTCTCCCGGAGTAGGAGGCATGAGAACAGGTGGATTGGCCAGGTACTGTTTAAGCAAAGCAAAGGCTTGCTATTTCTCGGGTCCCCAGATGAAAGCGACGTCCTTTTTAAGAAAATGGGTGAATGAGTGACATTTATCTCCAAGCTGTGAGATAAAGTGGTGAATGGCTTGAATTTTCCCCTGCAAGCTACACAATGGCTTGATATTTTCAAGTGGAGGCATTTCAGTGATGGCAGACACTTTAGCAGGGTCTACCTCAATACCTCATCTTGACACAATGAAGCCCAATAATTTCCCTGATAACACCCAGAAGACACACTTCTTGGGATTCAATCTGACTTTGTATTCCTGCAGGCGCTCAAAGATACGCCACAAAATGACAGGATGATCTTCTCTTGTTTTGGACTTTCCCAGGATGTCATCCATGTAGTCTTCCATGATGTCATGAATCATATCGTGAAAGATTACTATCATGGCCCACTGATAAGTTGCTCCCACATTCTTAAGGCCAAATGGCATCACCTGATAGTAGAAGGTGCCCCAAGGAGTTGTGAAAGTTGTTTTGTGTTGGTCCTCCTCAACAATTTTAATCTGATTATAACCCAAAAATCCATCCATGAGCGATAGCATTTCATATCCTGTTGTTGAGTCAACAATCATATCAATGTTGGGTAACAGAAAGTCATCTTTAGGGAAAGCCTTATTGATGTCTCTAAAATCCGTACAGATTCGGATACCGAAGGTTTCTTCTGGATAGGAACAATGTTTGATATCCATTCAGAATAGTCAATTGGTCGGATGAATCCTGCTGCAAGCAACCTTTCCAACTCTTCCTTGACCAACAAGGCCACTCTTGGATGCATCTTTCGGAGTTTCTGTTTGATAGGCTTGGCATCTGTGTGCATGACCAGGTTGTGCATGACCAAAGTTGGATCTAGGCCGGGCATGTCTTTGTAAGACCATGCAAACACATCAATGAACTCTCGCAACAACATAGTGAACGTCTTTTGTTCTCTAGCTGAGAGTGATGCCCCCAATTTTACTATCTTGGGATCTTCTTCAGTACCAATGTTGACATCAATGGTTTCTTCGACTAACAATTTTGATAAATCCTCCATACGCGTAGGGTCAGGAGGAAGGTTGAGATCTTCATCCAAGGATGTCTCCATGAGATTTTCATCCTTGGTGTGGTCACTTTGTTTGTCCTTCGGTTTTCTTATTTGTTTGTCAGCCAGTGCCTCAAAGAGGTTTTCACTATGTGACTTGGACTTCAACTTTTGCCAAGGCTTTTCTTTAGAACTTTTTCCCTCACTTTTCTTTAAATTTTGCTGACCACGAAGTTCAGCCTCCTCGCCGAAGTAGGCGCAGGTGTCTAAGTCGATAGAGAAACCTTTCTTATGATCTCCAATGGGGATTGTATCCCTTATGCCCATAAACTCTGCAATAGCCTTGTCATTCTTGAATAAATCTAGTGGCACGTGATGTTGTTGGTCCCATTCAACAAGGGAAGGGTATACAAGGTCAAGGGTTGGTTCAGTGGGGGTGATGGTTAGGACAATGTTATTCATAAAAAGGTTCATGGAGGCCAGATCCTCATATTGGCTACAAAAAGAATCTGTATCGCTGTTTAGGTAATCGGAACTATCCTCACGCTCAGATTAAGTCGTCTTGATCGTTGGGGTGTGCTCCATAAGGATGAATCCCAATGCCGTATCTTTCTGTTTTGAAATGTGGAAGAGGGACTGGTTCTCTTTGTCCTTGTTCATTCCTCCCACATCCTAGGCCTTTGTAGCCCATGGAGTACATCATTCTGCTAGATTTTTCATATTCCGGAGTTTGGTAACAGGATGGCTGAGTGTCCTTAGGGACCCAAGTAGTAGGTGGATCAAGCAACTTCTCCTCAGCTAACAAGCCTCCAGGTAGGAATGACCCAATAGTGTGTTCTTCTCTAGGTCTCTTAAAGCGGTAGTTGGGTCGACCTCTAGTCTTGGGTGACAAAGAGAGATCTGACACCAGGAGCGCTTGTTGTACATTATACTCCCCACAACCATATTCCAGGATTTTCATCTCCCATGAATCAAATGGAGAGGTTGAAGTAGACGCCCCATGAGCGCAAGAACTAAGTGAATCTGAATCCACGTGGGATTCCATAGCCTCAGACTGAAGAGGAACAACTATATCTGTGGAGGGACATGCATATGTACCCTTTCGTGCAAAGCTATTGAGAGCTCTACAATGAGCAAAGGGCTCTGAATCTCCTGGTATTGTTATCGTATGTCCCTCATGCTTCAACTTGATGCATTGATGAAACATTGATGGCACGGCCTGCATGGCATGAATCCATGGTCGGCCTAGAAGCATATTATATGGAAGTTCCAAGTCTAGGATGTGAAACTTTGTCTGATGACAAGTGGGGCCCACCTCCATGGGCAGCGTAATGGTGCCTGCTGACTCTCTTTCTGCGTTGTCGTATGCGGTGATAGTAATAATATGGGACTCAAGATCTTCCTCCGTATGTCCCAATTGTTTGACCAACTTAAGCGTGTAGATGTTCAATCCTGATCCGTTGTCCACAAGCACCCATTTGATTTTCCTATGGGTGACAACTACCTCGATGTACAAGGGAAGATTATGTGTAGGATTCATGGCAGGGATCTCCCTATGGTTGAAAGTAAGATGCTCACTTGGGGCAATGGTTGCCACCGCAGCTTGAAGGTGTGTAGGATCGACTTCTAAAGGCACTCCCGACCCCTGAAGAGTTTGATATAGGATGTCCTTATGCACATTGGAAATCTTGAGAAGGTCTAAGATCGAAATCTTAGCGGACGTCTTCTCAAGTTGTTCTAAAAGGTTATACTTACCAGTATGCGGGGGTCGACGGAGAGGGGTCTAGAATTATGAGGCAAGGGTGCACCTTGTTACCGTAGCGCAGTCCTTTCCCTTAATCTGGATAGTGTTGACACGGTCAGCAGGGGAGTGAATACATCCGATAAGTGAATCGTAATGATTGTTATCTCTCTTGGTATACAAGTAATTCATGGCTTTATAGGTTTGGGATGACTCTCCCCGATCCGGTTTTGCCTTTTCTGACTTATCATGCTTGGGGAATGGTTCCTTATAAATCCCCATTTTCTTGTTAGGTGTTTGCATGTGGCTAGGGTTATCCACCTCTATCTCCCTGTTGTCAATGAGGTCTTGAATATAGTGGCGAAGTCACAAACATTTGTCTGTTTTATGACCTTTAACGTGATGCATTTCACAATATTCATGCTCCTTATACCATGAAGGTTTGGGAGTGTTGTCGTCAAATGGTTGTGTTGTAGGATAGGTCATCATGTGGGTTGCATCTAACTATTTTAGTATGACTGACAACGGTTCATTGAGAGAGGTGAATTTTTGTCATTTTGGTGGTGGTTGAATTGGGCCCTTGGTCAGTTTAAAAGGTTGACCAGTTTGGACCATTTGAACGCGTTTGGAATCAATGATTCTGTCTCCCACCACGTTTTTGTTTTTGTTGAAGATCTTGGGATTTTTTGCGGGTTTGACACTTTAGTTGTTTTTAGATTGGTTTTTAAGGGTGCCTTTAGCAATGAGATCCTTTTCTATCTGAATCCCTTTCTCAATAACCTCCTCAAAAGTATGGACACAATGCATTTGGAGGTGGAAGGTGATATCTGGGTTGAGATTGGGAACGAAGATACTGACCAACTACTTTTCAGGGAAAGCACAAGGGAAGCGACTGGCTATCCCTCTCCATCATTGGAGGAAGCTAGAGAAGGTCTCATTTGGGCATTGTTTGGCGCCTGCACAAGTCTGCCATGGTGACGTCACTCTCTATGTTATACGAGAAGTGACGCATGAATCTTTCTGCTAATTTTGGCCAGGTGGAAATTGATCCCCGTGGTAAGCGTGTAAACCATTCCAATGCTTGACCTCCAAGACTCTTGGGAAAAATTCTGATAAGGTAATTATCACTATAAGACACCTCTTGACATGCCATGTAAAAATATTTAACATGATCTCTTGGGTCTCCCTTTCCTTTGTATTTTTCGAACTTTGGCATATCAAATTTCTTTGGAAAGGGTTGAAGGGTCATTGTTTTGTCAAAAGGATAGGGGCACAACTCTTCATATTGATATTTCTTGATGCTCCCTATATTGCTCTCTTGTAAGCTCACAAGCGTCACTTTCATAGACTGCACTTCCTGTGCGAGCAATTGTTCTTTAGTGGGAGAAGTAGGGATGTAAACACGATGGTACCCTATGTCTTCTTCTCCTTGTTTTTCCCGATGGAGTTCGTTGATCTTAACCTTAGGCCTTACCTTTTGAATGTTCCTGTTTGCATCTTTCTGTACATGGGAAGTAAGCAAAGCAAGTTGTCGGCTTAGGTTGCTGATTTGTTGTTGGATTGTGGCTTGGTTTATAGCCTCTTCTTCTAAAGGTTCCTCCTCTTCGTACTGTGGAGGTTCTTCTTCTGTCTCAAGTTCTATTTTGTTTCTTTGTGGCACTTTGAGGAGGGGTATTCTATGCCCTACCACTTTATCATTTTCTGCGTAAGAAGTGGAAGCATGCCCACCTGTTAAAATATCTTCCATATTGATAAGGGGGCGTTCTTCCTCAGTAGTGTCATTTGTTTGTAGTATTGGTTCCTTCTCGATGGGAAATTTGGCCCCTAATTCGATGACCCGGGCCAACACTCTGTCTTTGTTTCTAAGAAGAAATTCGTCTAGTAGAGTAGGGTCAAAATCAAAGTCTACGCGTGGTGACTCTAATTCGTTTCCACTATGGTCGACCATTTCTTCTGTTTCCTTTTCTGCAGAAAATAGTGGTCCTAGATCGTGTCCGATAAATGGGTTTGACCCTTGTCTGTTAGAGGTTTCCCAAGCTTGCACCTGTTGTTCCTCATATGTTTGTTTCTTTAACCCTAGACGCATCTTGGGAGCCATGTTTTCGTGATAAGTTTCACTAAGGTAAGTTGTAGATTTGTTCAAAATTCAATGACTACCCCTAAGTGAAACACAAGATGTACATGTTAAGAGTAAATTAATAGTGTGAGAATACCAATGTGATAGAGTGATAAAGTCACCAATGAAACAATCATTTGGTACCAAAACTTAATCAAATGAAGTACTTCCTAGACTACGTTTCAAAGTAATTTACGATGCCAGATGATTAACAAGATGTCTCCACTTATGCCAAGTTCAAAGGAATGAACAAGACGTAAGTAAATACATGAAGTTAAATGCGATCTCCCAATCAAGATATACGACGAGCAAGCTCAAGTTTGATTAAGACCTATATCTCAAAAAGTGCCAATTACGATTTGCGAATGACACAACAATATCACCAAGATATGTTAACCCACTTTGCAAGAAAGTGAAGTATTGATATCGAGGTGTTATTGATATAACATGCACAAATGGTAGTGCCTAGCACCTTTTGAAATCGAGGTAATAATAAAACCAAACAAAAAAAAGCTCAAAGTATAGCTAGGAATAGTTAAGAATGTGTGCAGCGTAACCGTACAATATAGGTATTTATGTCGAGTTTACAAGAAACAAGAAGTAAATATCGAAATTGTAATGATACGAGACAAATAAGCTAACTCCTCTATGGAAGTCCACGGTGATGAACCATGCCTAACTACAATGACGATCTTGATGTGGGTATCAAGATCACAATGGCTACCAAATGATGTGAAAACACCTCCGCTCACTTTAGACGTTTAACTAACCCAGCCACAAACATGGATGGGCGTAAACGGACATAAAAGTGAGAGAAACAGTCGAATGACAACACAAAGGTAATCACACCTCTTTTGATCAACAAAGTGTCAAAAGAATATGAAGGAAATAAATCAAGAAAAATGATGAAAAATGCTAGCCTCACTTCAACAGAGTTTCACCTCGCCCTAAGGCAAGTAAAAACTAGGTGAAAGTAATACGTCACACGTTTCTCAAAAAGAAGGTTCACAACTCAACACTATTTTAAAATGGTCAAAGTGGGCTCCTAGCCAAAGTATATTCTCCTAGGTGGTTCTCTCGCCCTAGGTGTTACAAAGTTGCCATGAGCGAGCATGATTTACCCAAAAAGTCACACTGACTAGTTTGGGTGTATCTTAACTTTACTTTACCCCCTTCAAGAACAATAGGCAACTAGTGCATCTACGTGTACCATCACTGGGTTCGTTACAATGAACAACCTGTAATGCTATCTCACAAAGGAATCACTAGTCAAGTAGGTAGTGCGGAGCACTTCACGTTTCATCCACAAGGTTCCCTCTTGTGTGGAATACTTTGGGGTTCCTGGAACCACCCTCATTGTTGTAGCTTAAGGTGTTATGCCAAAGGGGTTATGTTCCAGTTGAGCGGAGAGGGACGTACCCTTTTCTGAAACCTGCAATACAGTGTTTTGAATATGTTGTTCTTTTTATCTTGTTTAATTAGGTGTGGTTTGGTTGAACACCTTTTGGCAACCTGTATAACAATTGTATTAGTAGTTTTTGACTTTTTTTTTATTCCTCCTTTCCTTGACAAGAATTTTTAGGTCTTGCACTCAAGCGTTAGTAGTTCTCTGAGAAAATCACATTATTTAAAAGAGGATTAAGAGTTTCTTTTGATTCTCAAGATTATCCAAGGATGCAAGAGAAGAGCATACACAACAAATAATCTAACTAAAAAGTAAATAAAAACTTTTCAATCAATGAACCATACAAAATTATTGATAAATGTTCATTCCCTTAAACCAAAAGTGAAAGATGAAGTTTCCAATTTACCAAATGTTATAAAATGAAGACTAAATTTACTTTTGATTATAAATATCACCCTAAGGTGCAAGAGAAGAGCATACACAAGCTTTATCCCAACTATATAGAAATGGAAAACTTCAAATCAAAGGACCATTGAAAAATACTTTGTAAAAGGTTCATTCCCTTAAGCAAAATGAATAATCAAATTTCTAAGTTTAATCCCAATGTTAAAAAGATAGATCAAAGTTGTTTTTGATTCTCAAGATCACTAAAAGGTGTAAGAGAAGAGCATATACATGCTTTGGTCTAAATCGAGTAAGCATGAAAATACAACATTCATAAAAACATTAGACATGTTAGAAAATGACCAATTTTAAACTAACAGAAAAACCTGTAATTTCTGTAATTATAAATCCCAAATTTATGTTTTCATTTCATATTTAACTTTAATACATTTCCAACACAAAAAGATGGAGTCATTTTGAGTTCGGGAGAAAAATTTATGGCCTTCGGAAGATGGGTTACACATATGCTCTTATTCTCATGGGTATGCACTTGACATGCACTCAAAAAATGTAAAAAAATATGTCTCTTAATCTGCAAAATGGGAAAAAATTTCTAACCAATATTCAATTTTGACAACAACCCATGACAGCAACATCAATATATGAATAGAAGACTCAACACTATCAAACATTAACATACATGCTCAAGAATTTAAAATTTTCAAGAAATTGACAAAACTAGCATGTAGAATGATGAAAAAGTAAGCTCTAAAAATGAAAACATGATGAAATCTTGAAATTTTCTCACCAAGATTAAATTTTGACAGCGACCCACCACATTAATATGTAAATAGAAGACTCAGCACTATCAAACACAAACCTACATGCTCAAGAATTTAAAATTTTCAAGAAATTGACAAAACTAACATATAGAATGTTAAAAAAGTAAGCTCTAAAAAAGAAAACATGGTTAAATCTTGAAATTTCTCCATCAATTCCAATTTTATAGCACTTCACCTCCTTTATACTTACAAGGAAGACTTAACACATGCAAACTCAACGAAACAAGTTCAGAAAAACAAGTTAGATCAACATGTGTAAAAGAGGGTTAGTAACCAAAAATGAAACTTAACTACAAAAACTTAAAATTAAGTGCAAAGGACAATGGAGTAAGTCCCACCGGGCATGTCAAATGTGTGCAAGTGTTGTTTTTAAACTAATGCTAATGTAAACAAAGACTAACACGTAAATAGTCTTAATTAACAAGAATTAAACAACATTATAAACAACATCACGATAAAAATTAATCAAGGGTTAGATGCTAATAATTATCAATACAAAACTATGAAATCAACTATGTTAAGCACCTAAATATCCTTTATTCTCTAACAACATATAAATGAAGGAACCTAGGTAGGTACCATGGCTATCAAAAACAGTTGTCCTTAATGTTCTAAGAACCTAGGAATGGGGGGCTGATCAAAGTTGGGCTACAAGACCCTTTTGACACCTCCCATATGACCCAAGCACTTTAAGAAAGAGGCTTAACTCTTCAAGATGATGAACTCTCAAGAAAACAAGGTGCAAGCTCTTAGTCTATTTGCTATATGCTTTGCATTTGCTCTCTAAGGAGTTTAGGTGTAAGTAAAAAGGTAGGTGGAGGGCTCTTTATATAGCATAAAGGATAAAAGATTCAACACATTCTCATGAATGAGGGATAAAGGTAAAACATGATTAGGAATGGAAAATGTTGCTTTATTAAAGGTAACCTTACTTTAGAAGGGTTTAATGCATGTTTAGCAAGTCATGGGAGTTGGGGGGTATTTTAATTAATAAAAGGTGATTAATTAATAGGTAGGTGTAAGCTTATAGAAGCCATTTAGAAGAATATTAGTGCGATTCAGGCTATTAGAAAAGGATTAAATCAATTTAATATCGATTTACTAGTTTAATTGAAGGGGAAGACTAATTAATTAATCAAGATAGAGGAAGTGATAATTAACGAAAGGTTGTTAATTAGGCTGTTAGCTGGGTAGGCGACTTAATCAATTAGCGTATTGTAATTAATTGATGACAATTAGAAGAAATATGAGTGTTTTTGACGATATGTCATTTATTTTTGGAAAAGGAGATAATTAGCGCAATTTAAGTATTTAAATTGCTTGGGCGTAATTATAGGTGTCTACAAAAGTGTCTGTGCCTTCTATCCCAAAAAGTGTCTATGCCTTCTATCCCCACTTTCCCCGCATCGTGCACATCAGCCAAATCGCGTCTTCACATCTCTTGCGTTTCCAAGTTTTTGGACTGCCCGTGCTCATTTGGCCCGCATTACCCACATCGGTCGAATCACGTTTTTCGTGTCTCTCATGTCCCAAACATACCAAAGACCATCCGGGCCATTTTTTTCCACTCTTCCTGATTCTTATATTTTTGAGTTGGTACAATATGAATTTAATGCACATTTAATGACATTCTCTCTCCTAAAAAACAATTTAATGGGACTATCCTCTATGCATTTGACTCATTTCTCAGTTACCGTCATTTGCTCGAATCCCTGCAATTAAGGTCATTTACTCGTGCTCCTTCTCCCTTTGCATTTTTCATTGCAAACTCGACCCTTGAAGGTTTTCCTCTGTGCATTACAAATATGAAGATCAAATTCTAAGGCCAAGAACATATATCACCTCTTGAGACCTCTATTCCTGATATCGGGGATAGCGAGGTTCAACACTTAGATTTTGGGGATTTTTGGAATAGATTGACCCGCCCTAATCCTTCCCTCATGGCACAAATGATCAACAATAGAGGACTTTCTTATGCGGCTAGTTTCCCTATCTTTGTACAATGTGCTGACATCGTGCTCACATGTGGAGCTCATTTTAACTTGGACACCAAAGAATTGACTTATGTGCATAGGGAGCTGATTGCCAAACTAGATGTTGCTACCATTACTGCTGCTCTCTGCATTCTAGAGACTGAAGACTCCATCATTCTCACTCAAGCTCAAACTCAAACCTTGTTCGAGCAGGACAATGATAAATATAAGGAAAGAATAGAAAAATCATGGTTGAAGAACCCTAAGAAGGGAGCGTCCCAACTTTCCAAGGCATTATTTAGGGTTGATTTCAATGAATAGCTATCTGATTTCATAATTTTTATAGCTCGTGTCATGGGATTTCCCTCTACCAATGAATTTCACTTCTGGATGTGCCCTTTTATCAACATCATTTGCAAAGGTAATCAAAACATAAATTGGGTAGAAATCATCTGAATGAATTTGACTGACCAATTGTCTAATGTGCAACAAATGAAGAAGTTCTATATGACTTCTTATCTCATGTATTCCCTAGCAGAATCCCAACAGTGGTTCGGATTCACATATATGGAGGGCCAAAACGATGAGCCTATTTATGCATATTGCCCCCAATTTACCCTTCAAACTAACAATCACAATTTCAGAAGAGTTAATGATGACTTTACCATGTATATTGTAAGGCTTTTGGAAGGTGATATTGCCAAGAGGTTTTCTGATGAATCCATGAACCTGATAACTAAGTATGAAGCTTTATTTATTTAATTCAGAAGGTTTTCATATATCAGGTTGGCTGGTTATGAAAACACAACTCTCAAGCTCCCCATGTTTTTTGAAGTGTGCAAGAAATTGGATAAATTACATAGGACTTGTAGGGAAAATAAAATCTTTGGTCTGCACTTCCCTATTTCTTTGGGAAACTATACATGTAAAACAACCTTGGATGCCCAAAATGTAGAAAGGGCCATTGCTCCCCTCAATGTTGACTTTTTAAGGCCTAGGACTTGTTTTGATTTGAAGAAGTTCATTAATCAAAACCTCAAAATAAATTATCATCATAGGCCAGATACTGAGGATTATTGGGTTGATTATGCAGATGATTTTGAAGCAAGGCAGAGGCACTATGGCAGACTCTCTCTACAACTGATTAAAGAGCTCAATCTCTATCAAATTCCTGAAGGGTTCTAGGATGATGATGAAGACTTGCAGTCTTTTGAATATGAGACATCAATCAAACAAACTCCTTTGGAAGATCTGGATTGGTACAAGAAGGAAAAGGATGACTTAATTGAATTTTTGGCCCATGTCCTTGTAAGAACCAAAGTTTGGTTTGACAGAAAGGTTCGAGAGGTTAAGAAGAATCAAAGCAGATCTTCTTCCAGAGATACTTCAACACCTAGGAAGGAAACACATACACCCAGCATAGAGGTACCTATACAAACCCCTCCTCCTTCCTCAATTAAAGAACCTGAATCATCTACTCCCTCTTCTTCTACTCAAGTGTACCAAAAGAAGATAAAAGAGGTTAAACAAGAGCCAATTGAGGAAGAACCCCTTTTAGAGCATTCAGGATTGTCTTTAGGGCTAGAGAACATTATTGTTCTCAGTGAAAGTGATGATGGTGAAGTACCAAACCTTGTAAGAACTTCAAAAGTTATAGTAGAAGATGAGAAGGAGGTGCCTAACACTGAACCTCCTAGTACCACAAATTCCTCTACACAAAAAGCTCCAGATGCCTCACTCACCTCTTTACTGGAGGCAATAGTGATGAATACCTTAATTTCCATGGGTTCACTTACTCTTGGACCTCTTGTACCTTCTTCTTCTTCTACTACTTTTGCATGGGTACAACCATTGATTGGTAGCAGGAAGAGAAAAACTTCTTCCCATTTGATAGGGTCAAATTTTGATGTTGTGGCAGCTTTGTTAGGTACTACTCCTCCTCCAGAAAAGAGAGCTAAAACAACTTCAAGAATAGTGACAGATGCTCAAGGCCAACAATTTGTAGAGGTTGCAAAGCCTAAGGTTGATAAGGCAGAGCAATATATATTAGCCTCTGACCTAGAACTTTATAGAATTCCAATGGGAGAACCTACTCCTGAGAGTGAGGTACATAACCTCCAAGAAACAATAACCAAGGTTATTGAGAGAGTGGAAAAAGGTAAGCAAACTATAGAACAATTGGATGAACAAAATCAAGTTCTTTCCAGCTTCATCAAGTCATTATTGGCTAAAGATAAGGTTTTGGATCCTGCTCCACTGGCTGCCCTTCCACCTCCTATGATTCTCAGTCAGGATGAGGTTTAGAGTATCAAGGATATACACAGATATTCCACTTATAGAAGGGCTATGGAAGCAATGGTTGATGACATGACCATTGTAAGCTTGAACTTCATGTAGAGGCCTTCAAAATCAATGAGAAGGTGGCCAACCTACAACAAAAAATCTCCTCCTCTATTAGAACTATGGATAAAGAACTGAAGCTTTGGAGTAGTTGCATCATAGATCTTCACCTGATGGGACAAGCTAATGAAAATATATTGTTGGCCAGTAAAGTTTTTGATGATGCCAAGGATAAATTCTTAGGGTCATGGGTGTTCAATGTTGAATGGAAAATAAAAGTTCTGGAAGAAGCCTTGGGAGAATTGAGAAACAGTTGGCAGAAGGGAGAATATTTCAAGACTTTTGTTGCATCTACCTTTAAGGATATTCATTTTCATCTTCATGATGAAATTTTAGGTGTTCGTTTCTCTCTTCAAGAGATTAAAAATCAGTTAAGGACATTTGTCAAAGAAGACCTGTTCAAAGAAGAATTGATTACCAAAGAGAAGATAAAGGATATTTGCTCTCTTCAATCTACCATTGAAGAGGCTATTAAAGAATACTTGGAACATACCAATTTTGATAAGGACATGGAGAAATGTCTAGGCACTTGGTCTCACACCACTGCCAACACATCAATCCCACGAGGCAAGGAGATAGCTGAGGCATTAAAAAAATTCAGGCAACAGATTCTCAATTCAGTGGGCCCTCCTCAGCAATAAGTGGATGTTTTCTCTCCTAGTTTCTCTTTTTCTCCTTCTTTTCCTAGAATCGAGCTTATTGTAAACTAATTAAGGACATTGTGTCGAGAACTTCCTTAATTACTATTTTAGTTAAAGGAAACAGTTACCAAGTGTAACTAATTTGTAAGCTATATAATGGGCTCTCTATGCCATTTTCGGGGGCTGGAACTCTGGTTATTTTCAAAAGTGTAAAGGAGTAAAAAGCTATCAATACAAGAATATCTTTCTTTTTGTTTCTATCTGTTCTTGTTATTTCCTTTCTATCTGTTAAAAGTTATTGGATCATTAATCTATTTACATCAAGAAGCTTTGTATTCTTGTGGATGTCATCTCTAGAAATTTGTATTTGTGAACTAACATCTTGTGGTTTTAATGTAAATGATTCTAATCTATATGATTCTATTCTGGCATTTGTAAGGAATTATTTTGTTATCTATATTTCCTGAGAGTGCTATTCTACCTCTTCCCATTCCTTATTTCTTCTATCCATTTGTATTGATGATCTGTTATATCAAACACTTTTATGATATCAGAGTTCCTCTTTAAAACCAAACATTGTACATTTGTGAATAGCTTTTTTCTTTCCATAAGGAAACCTCTCCCATTAAAGAGGAGGGACTTTCTATCCCCTGACTGTTGTTTTCAATAAAGTCCTTATTTGATAACTAACACCTCCAAAATGTAAATTTTAAATTATGGAGCCATTTGTAGCTTGGTCTTGGTGTTGTAATGCAGTCTTGGAGCTTAGAAACTATGTAAAGGGCGAAATGAGGTATTATATGGGTGTCTTATATCCTGTCCTTGGTCATGAATCATGATAATTTCTAGTTAGCGCTATAGGTTAATACATCTTTTTTAAAAGGATCTCCTAAGAGTATGAACCATGATTGTAACTGACCTAAAGACTCAAGAACCTTGGATAAAGAGTGATTAAGAGGATATATAAACCATGGTGTATTTTTTCACCCTTATTCCATTCGAATGAGAATCAAAAAGAGAAGTTTTAAGAAGAGTATTGGGAGAAAAACCTTGTTGCAAACAATTTTATGCTTGTTATAAATTTGTATATGATTTTTGAGATGATATTTGAATCTTATGCATGCATTTTTGAATTGATAAATGACTGGTAAGATATTTTTTCTTGTTTTTTTACATAATCTTAAGTGATTTTATTGTTGAAAGAGAGTTATATTTGTATTTGACAAGACTGTGTAAGTTGTAACAAGGTTTTTGGAACTTTGATGCATGCATTTTTATGGAATTAATGAGCATTAGTTTTGTGCATGCCCTTATCATGTAGTTCAAGAATAGTAAGATACTTAATCTTGTGCGATTATATGATTTTTGAATGGTCCCTTGGTTGATATATATATATATATATATATATATATATATATATATATATGATTGAATGGGACTGTGTAGTTCTATAGTAGATAAATCGAGGACTTTGCATTCTTGATGGTGAGGTTTGATAAAGAATTTATCAAGAAAGTGAGGTGCATACAAGTGAGTAGAGCTAAAATTATTATCTTAGATCTTAGAGCATCCTCAGGAGACATTGTATGGAGTGAAACATATGTACTTGACAATAGATGTTATTGCATGAAGGAGTTTTGAAATACGAAGGTATTGTTTCATCCTATGAATGATCTAGTTACTAATATGATGGTTTATATGTATTTGTTTGATCCTTAGGTGGAATTCACTAGGTGATTATTGGTAGTTATCTTGCTAATCCCATAGAAGACTATTTATACATATTATGGGAACACAATCTAAAAAGAGGACTGATCTCAAGATCTTAAAGAAATTTGAATGAAAAAATGTGTGTATTTATTGTTCAACAAAGTCTCAATTTCTAGATTCATGCCTAATTGAAGAAATACCTCGAATAAGTCATTATTCCTCACTTGGGGCAGAAATAGAGTGTCTTTAACCAAATCCACTATCAAAATGATTTTTTCAAGAGTATTGAGTTGTTTCATGAGTTATTTTTCCTTGTAATAGTTGTTCCACATTAGCAAATACATTCCTTACTTTTTATGGTAAAAAAATATTGAAATATAACCTAGAGATACTAATTTTTTCCCTCTTGGGCTTGCAGAGTGGAGGAAAAACCTCAAACTAGGGTTACAAAGAAGAAATTAAAAATTTATAGAAAACTAACCAACCAAAGTCTTTGAAATTTTGAAGTAGTCTTTGTCTTGGCATTGTTTAAGACTTTTCAAAATAATTAGATTGAATTAGTCATCATCCTTCAAGATTTATTTGATAATTATCTATAACAATTAATAGACCCTAGAGGAGTAGGGTAGTATTTAAGGAAGTGTCACTTTGGATAAGGAATAAGAAATTATAATTTTTAGATCAAATAAAGTAGATAATGGGTAGTTAAAAACCTCAATAGTTGGATGTGAGGTATATTGGGGTAAGTGACCAGTGTGACAGAAGCTTCTATAGAGGATACCAAGACTGTAGCTGGAAAAGGGAAGTCATCAAATAGTTTGAACTTGATCTAATAAGAGGTATAATAGTCCATAGAGGAGAAAGCAAGAATGATAGAGAGGGGATACAAGGCTACAAGCTTGATTGATAAGTTTAGGAGGCCATTAAAGGAAGTGACGTGAAGAATGAGATGAGTCGTAGAAGGTGATGAGAGATCAAGAAGACTAAAATGAAATTTACATAAAGGTAAGGAAAATAAGATTTTTGATTGTTTGAGTCATTTAAATGATGAGACTAACCTCACATAAGATGTAGAGGTACATCATAAGAATTTATTGAGTGCAATAAAGCTTAAAACAATTTTTTTCTAAAATTTGAAGACTGCTACCTTGACGGAAGATCTAGTTTAAGGTCATATAAGGTAGGTTGAGCTAAAACTAAGTTATTGGACTATTGGCTTAAGAAAGAGAAATAGGAAGATGATTAGAACTTGGGAAGAATAGAACTTGGAAAAAGTTTAATACAATACATGTGGATGGTATAGATAGAGTTAAGAAAAAAAGGATCAATTTTTGTATATTCAAGCTAGAGGATTGATTTTTTGAGGGACTATGAGGTAGTTTTGAGGTGGTTTATAGTGGATTTTTTTAGTACATGTGAATTAATTTAGTCTTTACATCATTTTTTGTATCAGAGAAAGGAAAGGGGATTGAATAATTTGGGAAATTTTTTGATACATTTAAGAGAAGATAAGTGAAGATATTTCCAAGAAAATAAATGAAGGGAAAGGCTATGATTAACTCTTGGAACCATTCATCAGGCATGAGAGAGAGAGAGAGAGCATTTTTATATTCTCTTGCGAAATATGAACACGATGAGAGGAGTTGTTATGTAAAGACATAGGAAGGAGAGTTCAAGAGATAACAAAGTCAATTGATATCATGGAAAGAGGAACCTAGAGGGGAAGCTAATCCTCAAAATTGTGATTCTAACATTGTGTGCAAGTGTGTCTTTGCAAGTATATAGAGTAAACATTCATCTTTCCAATTATAGGAATTGAAGCTTGAGGTGAGTGATGAGAATGAGAATACATATAATGTGTTTACTTATGAAGTATAGAATAGCTAGAGATGGAGATATCAGCCTTGGAACATGTTATATACAAAGATGAATCATATGAAAAAGAGATGGGAATCCGTTCAAGGATGGAGAGAGAGAGAAACAAATATAAGCTTAAAAAATGAATATGAAAGAAAATACTAGAGAGAATCTAGAGAATAAAGAAACAAGTAACAAATGTGTAGCAACAGAGAAAGAGGCATATGATGAAGAGAATGAAATCATAAATGAGAAGCACCAATATGTCTAAGAGGAAGATATGATGATGTAAGTAGAGGATAATGAAGTAGAAGAGGATCTATTAGAACCATACCTCCACCATACAAAAAAGATGAAGAATGAAGACCAAATATAGAGTGGTAATGAAGGAATGAAGGATAAACAATTTGAATATGGAGATTAGATAAAAGTGAAGATGAGGTTGTAGATAAACTGGAAGAAGAACAAAGAAATGGATCTCAATATTTTTCTTTCCACTGGAGTATGATGCAGAAGAATAAACTCTAATGTGTACATAGTGATGGAGACATCAATTTTGGTTTGTCAACATTAGTTATAGGTCCTAGGGTCATTAGGATTCTATTTGTGTTGCTAGTTTTTGGTTAGGATTTTCAAAATTCAAATGAAGCATTTTCCCTCCAAAATGTAAATTTGAAATTCGAAAATCCTAACCAAAAACTAGCAACACAAATAGAATCCTAATGACCCTAGGACCTATAACTAATCTTGATAAACCAAAATTGATGTCTCCATCGCTATGTACACATAAGATTTTATTCTCCTGCATCATACTCTAGTGGAAAGAAAAATATTGAGCTCCATTTCTTTGTTCTTCTTCCAATTTATCTACAACCTCATCTTCACTTTGATCTAATATCCAGATTAAAATTGTTTATCCTTCATTCCTTCATTACCACTCTATATTTGGTCTTCATTATTCATCTTTTTTAGCTTAGTCTTAGTGTTGTAATACAATATTTGAGAGTACAAACTATGTAAAGGGTGAAATGATAGTATATGGGTGTCTTAGATCCTCTCTTGGGTCATGAGTCATGATAAGTGATAGTTAATGATATAATTAATACATCTTGTGTAAAAGGACCTACTAAGGGTGAAATCACACCTATGGACCATGATTGTAACTAGCCTAAAGATTCAAGAACCTCGGTTAGGAGTTATTAAGAGGATATATAAACCATGGTGTAATTTTTTACCCTAATTCCATTCAAATGAGAATCAAAAAGATAATTTTCAAGAAGAGTATTAGAAGCTTAAACTAGTTGCAAATAGTTTTATTCTTGTTACAAATTTATATGTGATTTGTGAGATGATAATTGAATCCTAGCCAGGATTTTTAAATTTATTCATGTCTGGTAAGAGAATTTTTCTTGTGTGTTTACTTGAGCTTGAGTGATTCTAATCTTTAAATAAAGTGATATTTGTATTTGACAATATTGTGTAAGTTACATAAAGGTTTTTCGAAGCTTGATGCATGCATTTTTGTGGAATTTATGAGCATTAGTTTTGTGTATGCACTTATTGTGTAGTTCAAGACTTGTAAGAGACTTAATATTGTGTGATTATATTATTTTTAATGGTCACTTGGTTAAGATATATATAAATGGTTGAATGAGACTGTGCAGTTCTATAGAATATAAATTAAGGGCTTTGCATTCTTGAAGGTGAGGATTGATAAAGACTTGATCAAGAAATGGAGGTGCATGCAAGTGATTAGAGCTCACATTATTATCTTAGGTCCCAAAGCATCCTTAGGAGATAGAGTATGGGGTGAAACATATGTACTTGACAATTGATGTTATTGCACGAAGGATTTTTTAAATACGAAGGTATTATTGCTTCTCGTGGATGAGATATTTACTAGTATGATGGTTTTAATGTCTTTGTTTCATCCTTAGGTGGAATTAGATAGTTGGATGTTGGTAGTAGTCTTGATAATCATGTGAAAGACTAGTTATACATATTATGAGAACACAATTTAAAAAGAGGAGTGATCTCAATATCTTGAAAATATTTTATTGAAAAAATGTGTGTATTGATTATTCAACCAAGTCTCAATTTCCATTGTCATGCCTAATTGAAGAAACACCTAGAAGAAGTATTTATTCCTCACTTGGGGCAGAAAAAAAGTGTCTTTAATCAAATCCATTGTCAAAACGAGTTTGTCAAGAGTATGGAGTTGTTTCATGAGTTATTTTTCCTCATAATAGTTTCTCCACATCAGCACAAACCTTCCTTGAATTTTAAGGTCGAAGAATATTAAAATATAGCCTAGAAATACTAATTTTTCCCCTCTCGGGCTTGTAAAGTGGAGGAAAACCCTCAAACTAGGGCCATAAAGAAGAAATTCCACTTTTATAGAAAATGAACCAGCCAGACTCTCTAAAATTTTAAAGAGTTTTAGAAACAATTATATCTAATTAGTCATCCTCCTTCTAGATTTCTTTGACAATTCTCTGTAACAATTACTAGACCCTAAAGGAGAAGGGTAGTAGTGAAGGAAGTGTTACTTTGGCCAAGGAACAAGAACTGAGACTTTTAGATAAACTAAAGTAGATAATGGGTAGTCAAAACCCTCAACAATTGGATATGAGGTATATTGGGGTAAGTGATTAGTGTGAAAAAATCTAATACAAAGGATACAAGGACTGTAGCAGGAAAAGGGAAGTCATCAAACAATCTGAATTCAATATAATAAGAGGTATAATAGTACTTGGAGGAGAAAACGGGAAGGATAGAGAGGGGATATAGGGCTACGAGACTGATTGAAAATTTTAGGATACCATTAAATGTAGTGATGTGAACAATGAGATGGGTAATATGAATAGTAGAAGGTGATGAGAGATCAAAAAGCCTAAAAGGTAGTTTACAAAAAGGTAAGGTAAATAATATTTTTTTATTATTTGAGTCATTTAAATGGTGGAACTAACCTCACATAAGATGTAGATGTAGAGCATAAAAATTGATTGAGTGTAACAAATCTGAAAAAAAATTCTTTAATTTGAATACTCCTACCTTGAAGGAAGAGCTATTTGAAATTCATATAAGGCAGGTTGAGCTAAGATTAATTTGTTGGACTGTTGGCTCAAGAAAGAGAAATAAGCATATGGGTAGAACATGGGAAAAATAGAACTTGGATAGAGTATAATATAATACATGTAGATGGTATAGATAGAGTTAAGAAAAAAAGATCTAGTCTTGTATGTTCAAGCTAGAGGATTGAGTTGTTGAGGGACTAGGAGGTAGTTTTGAGGTGGTTGATAGTGGAAATTTTGTTGAGTACATGTGAATTAATTGGT
>CM034151.1:436223500-436364504 GCA_019776745.2 Taxus chinensis
AATAATATAAAGCCACTTTTGGCAACGTAAGTCACTTTATTAAAATGAAATATCTCCCTTGCAACACCCCTCAAGTATACATGAAATAAAAATTAGTCTAATGGTACTTTTACAGATTAATTTCAAGAAGGGACATTACAGCGCCCCCCTCCCCAAATTGCTTGTCCTCAAGTAATTGCAAGTTAGGATAAATTGTTGCACCTTCCTATGTAGCATCCTCAACCGGTAGATCCTTCCAACAAATCAAGTACTCCCTTATGCTCCTGTTCCTTAGCTTTCTTTTTCGGACATCTATGATAGCTTCCGGTATTAAAATCGGTTTTCCCTCATCATCCAAAGGAGGTAACTCATAAGAAAGAATAATATATTGTCCTAGTGCCTTTTTGAGGCACGAAACATGGAAGACATTGTGTATTCGACTATGCTTTGGCAGCTCTAGCTCATAAGCAACTACTTCCGCTCCTCTTAACTCTTTATGGTCTATAAAACTGTGGCTTAAGTTTTTCAGCTCCATTTGTTTGAGGGAACACTGTCTATATGAATGCAATCTCAGGAAAACCATATCTCCCAGCTTAAGTCCTCTCAATCCTATGTTGGTTTGCATACAACTTTTGCTGATCCTGTGCATGTTTGAGATTCTCCTTGAGCACCGTCAAGATATCATGACTTTGTTGGATCAAATCCCTGGCCCTTGTCACTCTATTATCCGAAATGACCAAGTCAATAAAAGAAATAACATCATAACCATATAATACCTTGAAAGGAGACATACCAATTAACATTTGATATGAAGTATTGTAACAATGCTCTCCCATGTAGAGCCATTTGACCCAAGTTGAGTGTTGCCCCACCACATAGTTCCTCAAGGAACCCTCAATCCATTTGTTTGCTATTTCTATTTGTCCATTTGTTTGGGGATGATACCTAGTATCGGGAGTCTATTTTGTACTTGTTAGACAAAAGAGTTCTTGCCAAAATAAATTCATGAACCTATTGTCCCTATCACTTGAAATACTTTCCCATTTCTAAGTTGGGATGGGCAATGACTGTAACAAACCTACTAGAAATTCTTGTTCTAACTTGTTTTGTTGGCAAGTGAGGCACTCTTGAATGTATTGAATGCTTTCTCCCTTGAGACTTTTCCAAAAGAACCTTTCTCTCACTTGCTTGTATATTTTAAAATACCCTAGGTG
Source organism: Taxus chinensis (assembly GCA_019776745.2). Classification (NCBI taxonomy): domain Eukaryota; kingdom Viridiplantae; phylum Streptophyta; class Pinopsida; order Cupressales; family Taxaceae; genus Taxus; species Taxus chinensis. The sequence goes on from CM034151.1 coordinate 436,224,694, forward strand.
ACCAGCCAAGGGTGTGTCATGTATTGCGCTCAAAATCTTATGTTTTATCTTCGATTCCAGGACCAAATAGATTATATTTTCATAGAGAATGAGGTCATCCACTACCTTGTCGCTTTCATCCTCGATTTTCCCGTTAAGGACGACATTAGTAAAATCATTCTTTGCATACTCAGCTGTTACAAAATCCTTCCAATCAGCTGTGATTGTAGATAAGGAGAAAAGAATTGGTTTCATTGACAAGGTATCAACTACAATGTTGGTTTTCCCTTTAATATATTCAATCAAAGTTATAGGCCTGAAGTTTACTCCCCCATTTTTGTTGACTATCATTCAAGTATCTTTGGTTGAGGAAGAACTTCAAACTATTGTGATTTGTTTTGATCACAAATTTGCCAAAATTAAGTATTGTATGAATTTGGCCAATACATGTGTGATGGCAACCTTATCATAAATGGAGAACCCCCGCTCAATATCTTTGAGTTTCTGGCTCTCAAAGGCTATGGGATGCCCCTTTTATCAAAACAACCCTAATACCTTTTCCTGATACATCACATTCCAACACAAAAGGAATAGAAAAATCTAGAACAAGTATTGGACATGTGCTCATCACCCTTTTGAGTTTGTCAAAGGTTGTTTGGGCTGATTTGGACCAGCTTAAAGCTCCCTTCTTTGTTAAATTAGTTCATGGGACAACTTGTGAAAATCCGTATACAAATCTTCTACGGTAACTGCAAAGTCCCAAAAATCCTCTCAGTTGTGTCATTGTGGTAAGAGGCAGCCAATCCGATATGGCTTAAATCTTCTATTGGTTAATATGAACTCCTTGGGCATTGATAACATGGCCAAGATATAGGATTTCACTCATGCGAATCTCACACTTGGATTCCTTAGCAAAGAGAGTTTGTTGTTCCAAAATTTTCAGCACTGTATCCAAGTGTTTAAGATGCTCTTCCCATGTTTTACTATACACCAAGATGCCATCAAAGAACACCAAGACAAACTTCCTCAAATGCTTACTAAAAACACGATTCATACAAGATTGAAAAGTAGCTGGTGCATTAGATAAACCAAAAGGCATGATTAGAAACTCAAAATGCCTAATGTGACACCTGAAGGTTGTCTTTTGAACATATTAATCTCTTACCCATATTTGATGACAACCGGTTCTCAAATCAATCTTGGAAAATAATGTATCTCCATGTAATTCATCAATTAAGTCATCAATTCGAGGTATGGGAGACTAATTTTTAATGGCCTTCTTGTTCAACAACCAATAGTTGATACACATTCTCATGGTTCCATCCTTCTTCACTAGGACAATTGAAAGCAAAAGGACTAGAACTAGGTCTAATATGATTCATATCTAGTAACTCCTTTTCTATCTCCTCTTTGAATGCTCTTGGGTGGCTGTACAAAGTAGTCATAACCAGTTTGGTGTTGGTTTCTAACTCAATAATGTGTTGAAATCCTCTATTTGGTGGCAACCCATTGGGTATTACTATTGAAAAATGTGTCATGCTTATTAATTACATGTTGAATATCCTTATGATATGACTATTGTTATGAAAATGGAGTTGCAGTACTTACCAAACAATGTGCTTCCCATGAGACTTGCCCTCTACTAAAAGCCCTCTCCATCCTTTTTGCCGTGACCACTTGAGGAGCTTCATTGGCCATGCCTTGAAGTACAACCTCTTTACCATCCACTTTAAATTTCAACTCCATAATCTGATAATTTTGGGTGAATTCCCCCAAAGAATTCAACCATTGTACCCCAAACACTAAATCAATTACACCAATACCAACAACATAGAAGTCATCACTTACTTTGTGCCTTCCCAAGGTGATATTGAGCTGCTGAATTCTCTTGGCGCATGGGGTGGTGAAACCATCAACAACAGTCACATTGAAGCCTTTGAAATCTTTGGCTTTCAATTTTATCCTCATCACCATGTCCTCATCAATGAATTGTGGGTTGCCCCACTATTAATCAACATTGCGACCTTCTCCCCTCACAAGGCTCCTCTTACTCTAAAGGGATGATATATCGGAGCACCTGACAATGTGGCAAGAGTGCCACCCATAACATCTACCTCTTCTGCCTTTTTTGGTTCTTGTTCTTGGGCTACTTCTTCAATTTCAGCTTCTTCTTCTGATTCACCATCCGATATCACCTCTATGTAGTGAACTTGTCCTTTGCCAAGACAATAATGATCAGGTGTCCATGGATCCTTACACGCAAAACATAGGTTCTTCCTTATTAATTCATTTCTTGTTTCTGTCTTACTCTTAGCAAATATTTTTGTTGAGATCCTCCTGACTGGATTGAATTCCTTTGTTGTCCATAAGGTTTTGTCTTAGGATGCCCAAAAGGTGTTGTCCTTTATTGTACCATAGGAAAAAAATTTCCCTTTGGAGTTGATGTTTCCAAATCTAATGCCTTATTAATTGTTTCTTGAAGAGAAAGAGGGTTACAAGCTCCTACCAATCCCTTGAGTGGTTTAGCCAACCCCTCAACAAACAATACCACAATATCTTTTTAGTTACATATGGTACCTTCACATATAGCTTATGAATTTAGCTACATAACCATCCATCGTATTACATGTTTCATCTGTGCCAATTCCTGGAACTGGACTTCCAGATAACTATCAAATATCTCTATCAACCTCCTACTAAACTCATCATAGGAATTGATAAGATTGTGTCCTTGTGTGGTCAACCAAAGGTACCACCATTCACGTGATATTCCCTCAAGATGAAGAGTTACAAACTTAATAGCTTACTATTCTAACATTGTCCTAAGAGATAAATAGGTATCCAACTTCTGTATCCATGCACAAGATGTACACTTGTTGGAACCATCAAAGGTGGAAAGTGTTAACTTGCCCAAAACATGTTGAAGATCCCTCTAATTTGCTTGTGGTCTGGGTTATGGTTGTGGTCCACCTTTGTTATTCTTTAAACCCATGAAATTTGCAAGAAATATTTCCTCCTGCATCTCAGCTAGAAGAAATCTATATTCCACATAGTTGACAGCAAGGTCATTTACCGTAGAGGACTAAATTTTCACCTACGGAATAACTTCTTCCCTCGAAAGGAAATTAGGCTGGAAAGGCCTAGCAGGAAAACCAACAACAATTCTTTGAGGTTGTATTGGCATGTAAAATGTTCAAGCATTTTACTTGACAACCCTATGATTTTTTTGTCACTGTACAATGCAATCATCTTGGCCAAAAGGCTTGGGAACAAATGAATAGCAGTTTGGATCTCAGATTGATTCATTTTTCCGCTAGTAGAAACAAGTTCTCTCCTTTTTTCTCTAAAGCTTAGAAAAATTAACCTCCACATGCGAGAGTATTCTCATCGCATTTATACATGTTCAATCACTCATTCACCTTTCATTTCCCCCCAAAAGTATGAATATCCAGATAATATTCTTCTTCTCAACATGCAATTTAATATGTCATCTTTTGTTCCTAGGTGGAGGAATTATGAGTTACTCCCGCTATGTCATTCCTTTTTGAATTTGTTTAATAGTTTCTCCCCTTTTGGTGGGAAAAGAAACCCATTTTGATAATTTTCAGGTGCCTACATATGGCTTGATGTGACACACAAATCCCTTTCACTTTTTGAGGACCAATCTCGAGAAACACACACTCATGTTCGTGTCTTTCTGGGCTGAATAATTTTCCAAAAATTGTGTCACATCAGTCCAGATATCTTTTGTTTGCACGATTCCAATCTCTTTCAGGTTTATTTCCTTCGTGTGAGCCGAGTGAAAAATCCTTCTTCATTTGATGGAAATGATTTCATATAGTTCAACTCGCTTGTACCATCTTCATTATAAATTCAGCTCCATTCCTTCATTGGTATGCATCCCTTTTCTATTTTTAGACTTAAAAGGTTACTTCGAAGCTCTCTATTGGTGCAATGGCGAGAGTAGCTGTAGCAAATAACTTGAAGGAAATATCATTAGAAGATTTAAATCAAATATTCAATTTAATAGGCCCAGATGAAGCATTTGTCAGGGATCTATTTGAAATTGCTGACCCGTGGGATAACAAAGGGCCCTTGACATATCGAGAAGTTCGGCTCTCCCTCCTCTTGAGATTGATTCAAATCAATCCTGTTTTCCCAACTTTCCAGTCAATGTACTATCATCTCTTCTGTTGGGAGCACCAAAAATCTCCTGAAGAGTTGAAGAAATTCTAGATTGAGAGGAGGCCTGCTGTGACAGGCATGGCTGAATACAAGTGTCCCTTTCTGTGGAATGAAGAATTTGTGCTAAAAGAGGTTCCCAAGGAGTCTTACGTAGTTTATGATAAGACTTCAATTGATACAATTCCTTCCATTTCTCACAAAGTAGAAGAATTGAAGCAGCGAATCATTTCTCTGGAAGAAGGTCGAGCAAGACCTGTGCCACCTCATCAATCCACAATACCAACACCATCATCAAGGTGAAAGAGGGGGGAATCAAGTTCTCAACCCACAATTATCATTTTGGATGAGGAAGAAGCAGAGGATTCATCTCCTCATCGTTCCAAGGCCTCAGTTTCCATTACCAAGGAGGGTAAGGATAAATCTTCTCTCCAACATTCCATTCATCCAGTACAACAGGCTCCCTTGATGGAGAAAAAATTCTTTAGACCTCTTCCTGTTCCTCTGCCAAGAGAGTGTCCACATTTTATGAGGAGGCACCAGGGTGAGTCTAGTTCGAAATCCCTTGTTCCACCAGGTCTCTAGGGTGTAATACTCACTCTTCCAGCCACTCTGGATGTTCCCCTTCAGTCTACTCTTTACAAGGCAAAAGGGAAGATGCCATTTCCTACAGGTTGTTTGGATCTTCTAGACTGGGTATCATCTTACCAGAAGAAGATGAAGCTGAGGAATATCATGGATGGCCCCATGATGACTGTTAAATCATTGATGGATATGGGGATGTCTCGCAATTTGGCTGGGTCAGTTTTATTTTCTTAATCAGCTCAAGGCTCAGAGGATTTTATCTCGAGGAAGAACATGTCGTTAAATAGAATTCCCCCATTTCAAGAGAAAAAATAGAAGTAGGGGATAACTGAATGCTTTTCTTCTCTTAGTTTCCTTTTTTGATTTATTTTTTGAGAATGTATATATCTTTCATGGGCAGGGGCCCCTATAGAATCCCCATTTTGCTTATCAGTTTTCATATTTACATCTTTATCTTTCATCATCTTGACCTGTTTTCTGTCTTCATCTTCTCTCTAACTTCTTTCAAAACCTCAACCCTAATTTTAGCCAAGTCTTTAATTGCATGATTTGGGACCCAAGATCGCATTTCAATCCACCGAACATCGATTCCTCTACCTCTTTGTTTGGTCCTTTTAATGGTGGTAGCCATTTTGTACGACACATGGAGACCTCGCGCAGCTTTGGGGCTTCTCTTTCTCTCTCTTTTTGAATCTGTGCGTGGGTGACACGTGGAGGCCAGTAAGCTCTTCTACTTTATCTTGACTTTTCAACCCACTCAGGGCTACCCTTTCATGCGCTTTAGCCATGTGGTTGATTCTCTCTTCTTGAAGGCCCCCGATTCTTTGTACCTTCTCCAAAATGTATTGAAGGGACATGTGGATACCTTCCGCATCTAGTTCCAGACTTAGGCAAAATTGAGTCCCATAAAATACAAAATAACACCAAAGGAAAAAGGGGATGAGACAAAAAAAGTGGTGGGCATCGGAGATCCTTTTGCACTTTGCATTTCACTAACTTATTATCAAGATTACAACATTGGCCGGATTCATGGTTGATTTTTTACAAGGAATTTTAGGGGCAACATGACTATTACGTTCCTCGACTGAAAAAGAGGAATCACACCCTAAACATAAGGTTTTCATTCGCATTCAATACAATTATATTTTTCAAGCATACATTTTTTACATGGGAAAACCAGTTAGAGAAATTTTTTCGAAGGCATATACTAGACAAAGGGTGAGATCAAATCAAGCACTAACACTGGCTCTGACTCAGGGATGGGCACCCCTGCATGGGTGCCACAAGAACCACACAAATCAAACATAAAACAGACCAAGTGCCTAGATCCATTGGGTTACTGAGTCGTTTAAAGCATACACAGGGTCAAACCAAACCAACTTGAACATCACAAAAACATACCGAGATACCAAGGCAACTGGTCACTGTAGACCAGGGAACAAAAAGGGAAACAAAAATAGAAAAACAAAAAACAAAACAAAAACAAAAGGGCTATACATTATACACAAATTCACACCTTGATTGTTATCAATCCAAGAAATTCTTTAGATTCCTGCCATTGATAGGAAGTTCTAGAAAATCTCCATCCAGGGACTTTAGGAAAAAAGTGTGCTCACCAATTCTCATGTCAATAGAGTAAGGACCCATCCACAAGGCATCAAATTTACCATGTATTCCTTTATCCTCGTGCCTGTTGTCCCATAACAAAACAAGATCTCCAACATTGAAAATTATGGGAGTCACCTTTTTATCAAATAATTTTTCGAGTTTTTCTCTTAACTTAAGGTGTCTTTGGTGAGACTCTCTTATCTCTTCATCCAACTCTACAATCTGATTAATCCTTTCTTCATAGGGATTCACCTCTTCATCCTCAAACTGTTGTATGAACTGATAAGAGGACAACTGCATATGTAGGGGCAAGAGAGCTTGGAATCCATAAACCAATTCAAATGGACTCTTTCTAGTAGCCCTTTTTGCAGTAATTCTATCTTCCCATAAAGTAAATTTCAACTGCTCACCCCATTTTCTTTTCTTAATCTCTAATGTCCTCCTAATAATCTTAAGCAAATTCTTATTTCTTGATTCAGCTTGGCCATTCCCCTGAGGATTATAATTGGATGCATATGTCAAATTTATCCCATACTCTTGGCACATAGCTACTAGTGGTTTATCTCTAAATCTCATAAAATTGTCAGCAACTATTTTTGCAGGTACCCCAAACCTACAAATTATGTGATTCAGGATGAAATCCATGACAATTTGATGAGTGGAATTTTTTTGTGGGAATAGCTTCGACCCACTTGGTAAAATAATCTGTGGCCACTAGTATCCATTTATGCCCTTCACTTGAGGGATATGAGATTTCTCTAATAAAATACATGCCCCATTGTTTAAAATGAGCTTCTATTGATACTGGTTGCAAGGGAAGGGCACCTGAAGCTTTTATTCTTCCTAAAAACCTTTGGCAACTTTCACACTTCCTGACCAACAAGGCTGCATCTTTGAAAAGTGTTGGCCACCAGTAACTTGTCCTCAATATCGTGTAGGTAGTCACTCTTCTGGAAAAGTGGCCTCCCCATACTCCCCCATGGAATTCTGCAATAAGTTTGGGAGCTTCTTCCTCTGTGATACATCTCAAAAGAACCCCCTCAGGATTCTTCCAAGCCAACCCATAATCAATTATGATATATTTCTAGGAAGCCAATTTGAGTGTCCTTCTCTCATTTTTGACTAAGTGACCAGGACACTCCAAATTCTTGAGGTAAAATATTATGTCCTTATACCATGTGGAATTGATTACTTTTTCAAAAACATCCATAGTTCCTTCCTCAATCTCATTAATTTGCATTACCCGCAGGTTACTCTCTGCCATCAATCTTACAAGGCCTAGACCTCTAACCAGCTTGGTGGTCTGTATATCCATGTCATACTCTTGTAGCTTGTTCACCCAACGACATATCTTACTAGAAACTTCCATCTCTGATAAGATATATTTGACCATAGTCTGAGGAACATATGCTACAATCTTGGAGCTCAAGATATAGGGCCTAAAAATTTTAGTCGCTCTTACCAAAGAAAAATCTTGATTTTCCATGATGGTATATTTTAACTTAGCACCCTGCAGGGCTGTACTGAAAAAGGCAATAGGCCTTTCATTTCCCTCTTTATCCTTTTGCAATAACACATATGCAATAGTATTTTTAGATGCAAAAGAAAAAATCTGAAAGGCCTTTTTATAATCAGGGGCTGACAATACTGGGGCATTCTTTAATGCTTCTTTTATTCCAGTGAAGGCTTAGAGGGATCCTTCTTCCCATTGAATAATATGGTCTTTCTTTAACATGTTTGTAATGGTAATAGTCATTTAAATAAAATTAGAAATGAATCTCCTGATGAAATTTATTTAACCAAAGAAGGACTAAATTCCTTTCTTATTTTTAGGGACATGAACCTTACCAATTTCTTCCACTCTCTTAGGATCAATCATAACCCTTCTTTTGACACAATGTGCCCCAGCAACTTCACCTTTTGAACCCCAAAATGACAATTTTTAGGATTCAATGAGATGCCATATTTTCTACACCTGATCAACATATTTTCAATATGGCTCAAATGATCACTTCTCTGTTTAGAAAACACTGTCATCATCCTGATAAACTGCAATAAAATCATTTATGTAACCTGAGAATGCAACACCCATCACTCTTTGGAATGTAACCCTAACATTCATCAGACCAAAAGGCATTATCACATACATATAGGTACCCCATGGGGTGGTAAAGACAGTTTTAATTCTTTCAGATTATTTCACTACCACCTAGTTGTACCCTGAGAATCCATCTAATGTAGAAAGTAACTTAGACCCAGTGACCATTTGTAGCATGTTATCCATGTTAGGAAATGAATAGTTATCTTTAATCGAGGCCTTATTCAAGTTCCTAAAATCCACACACAACCTTATGTCTCCATTCTTCTTTCTTACTGGCACTAAGTTTTCCACCCATGAAGAATATCTTGTTGGCTGTATTATCCCTCCATCCCTTAAATTTTTTAATTCTTCCTGCATCTTGAGGGAGAGAAGTGGATTAATGGGCCTTTGTTTTTACCTAAATGGTTTAGCATTAGGTTCCAAAGGTATCTTGTGTTGAAATAGATCCTCCCTATATGATTTCAATTCTGAGTAGGACTATGCTAAGCAATCTTGGTACTTTTTTAACATCTCAACATAAGACTTCTTTTCCTCTTTACTCAAATTACTTCCTAGCCATACTTTTCTAGGCTTTCCTTTAGCTCCCAAATTATACTCTTCCACATCCCTTGAAGTTGAGATGTGTCTATGAACCACCCTTTCTGCATTATCAAAGTTGGACTCTAAATCCACCAACCCTCTAGGGATTGTGTTTGTTTTTAATTGGATTATGTCTTTACCAAACAGGGTCTCCTTCCCATCACATACTGAAACCATTGGTTCCCAATCCATGCATTGATTGGTGAATTATCCTTCATTCTACAAGAACCTTTGAACCTTGGCATCATCATAACAATACTTTCTAGTGTTTTACATTATCAAGAGATGGATGGTATTGACAATACTTCAATATTGTAATCAAAATAAGGAGAAACAATGCAGTTTTCAAACCTAGATCCAATCACCGCCAACCTATCTGCTACAACATTCTGAGTTCTGTTATGATACAATATGGTAAAGGAGTCAAACATCTCAATAAAATCCCATACTGCATGCTTATATTGTTTCATATCTGATTTTTTATGGCATATAGTTTCCTTACTTGTTTCACTACAAGCGCTGGATCTCCTTTAACAATTATATGTTTTATACCATACTTCCAGGAAATCCTCAAACCCAAGAGTAATGCCTCATACTCGGAAATGTTTTTTGTGCATTCAAATTTCAATTTGAAGGAGAAATTAAAAGTTTATTGGCTTGGAGATATAAGTACAACTCTAGCCCCATTTCCAATATTAGAGCAAGCTCCATCAAACATCAAGGTCCAAGGGACACCAACTTGTTCCAGGAATTTACTCTTATCAATACCATATTCTTCAAAATCTACATACCCAACAAAATTATTAACATCGACATCTGTATACAAAACTTAATAAGTAACATTATTAGGATCTTCAAGCAGATGTAACATATTTTTCTCCCCATACAACTTGAAAAGACTCCATTCTACTAATATGGTGGCATATGACATATCCATCTACACACTTCCACCAACATTGGTAGCCCACTTCCTTGACAACAACATACCCCATTTAGTGGGGCAGTCAACAATGACTACATTCATGGTTAAATACTTACCAGGATAAGTTGGTAATTGCACTACTAAACCTTTGACATACCCAATTACTGATACTTATCTTGAGTCCATGACAGTGCACTTTCCAAAGGATATTGTTAATTTGATATCCAACTCATTCATAACTTCAAGGGGCGTCACATTACATGAAGCTCATGATCAAACATGTAATTGTGAACAAGTATATATTTAATAATCAAAGTAGTATAGAAGGGATCACAATCAAGTTGGGATTCAACAAGGGAGGTGCCTAGATATACTTGAGGGGATTCCCCTAACTTTTCCAACATCTATGACACTTCTAATTCTTCAATAACAGGAGGAATATCAAGACTATCAACATCTTTTCTCGGGGTCACGATCTCCTCCTTAATTCCCAAGTACTCAAATGCTCTTCTTCTGTGCTTAAGGATCCTAAGCAACTCAATGATGGGTATAGTGACTTTGATTTGGCTCAAAATTTGAGCCATATCACAGGGGGTATACTTGGGTAAAGCGGTACTGAGAGGTAGGGTGATGACCTTTTCGTATGGTATAAGGTTATTCATGGCTTGGGCAGGGTTACTCGGTTTATTGGCATTAGCTAGGATTTTGGTTGGCACATATTTCTAGGGGGAATCCTTTGGGATATTAGTGAGGAGGGGATTCTCTTGTTCGGGTTGTGGCCCTCCCATTTTGATAGTCCTGTTTCTTAGATTATATTCTTTCTCTTGGGCCACCACTGCATTCATTAATAATTGTCTATCCTCCTCAGAAGGAATTCCACCATCATATTTCTTAATCATCAATGCCCTTAAATATTCAAAATCATGATTGGGAAAGTCAAAATCCTAGACCATATCAACATCAATATTAGTAGTAGAAGGAAGAGGAGATACTCAATTTATACAGTCCCAAAAACATTCCATACTGCTGACACTCAACAATTCAGTAGAAGTAGCTCCTTGTTGTGGAATTTCAGACAATTCCATCATGCACACATTACCAAAAGTATCATCATCATCAACCTCTTCACATTACTCATTAAGATCACATGGGGAATGTGGTAAGAAACATTTATCACACCACTCAATAACATGATTTTATTCTATCATAGAAACTCTAGCGGTTAAAGGATCAGGGACCAATTTTTCTCTCTTGGTTGTTTTTGTTTATTTCTTAATCCCATGGGACCTTTCCCTCTCTCATCCGATCTATGATCACCCCTAAGATGATTTCCCATTCTATTTTGACCTTGATTATGGTGTTAGCCTTGAGAACTTTGTCCTTTCCCTTTCTCTACTCTAGCAATTTTATAAGATATTTCTTTTACTGCCCTTGCTAGATTTTTAACAACTTCCTCCAAATCAACTCCCTTGCTTGGTTGAGGATTTTCAAGATTAACTAACTTGACACTCTCCCTTTTAGGAGGCTTTCCTGTTACCTTTATATTATTTTCTATCTGTATTCCATAGAGAAATCTTATCTCAAAGTCACAGGATTTTTGTCTCTCAAATAGTATGATGCTTTCTTATCAAAGGTATCATAATATTTTATCATGCAGGAATTCATCACTTGGCCTCAATTTCATTAGCAATCTAGTCAAAAAACAATTAAATATGGTATTAAATTTTTGGACTGGTTTGTTGGGGTTCTTCTTGATATTCTCATATTTTGAGAGGATAAACCTAAGATCAATCTTTTCCCCATATTGTAATCTAAAGGAATTTTTCATCTCATCCCATGAATCAATGGAATTATTTGGTAAGGCTTTATACCAATCATGGGTATCCTCTTCTAAGGTGTGAATGGACAATTTGACTATACACATCTTCATGTTCAATCTCAAAATCCTCCATGATATTGACAAAAAATTCTAGAGGTGTTGGTCACAAGTAATAACATTATTTCCTTGAAATTTAGGCAACATGTTCCTCACTTCTTGAGGAACTACATTAAGATAACCCACCATACTGTGAAATCTATGGGCCCAAAAACATTTGCAACAAATGGAGCTCTAGGTGGAGGATAATTCATATTATTCTAGGGTGGTGTCCCAATAGAAGGGTTAAAATGATATGGGATAGGAGGTATTTTAGGTAATGGTGTATGATCCTCAAAGTACTGGTCCTTTAATGATTTAGTTTCACAAAAAAAATTATTACTTCTAAGTGAAAAATGAGGGAGATGAGGAATACCCTTATTAGTTGCAAATGAAAGTCCCTCACAAGTTGGAGTATATAAAGTTGTACAGGGATTGCTTGATCCAAAATCATCTGAGGAGCTAAAATAATCATCTATTAAAGGATAATAACTTTCAACCATGGGCACTATGTTCTCTTCTGACCTTTGATCTCCTAATTCTCTCCAGACTTTTTTCTTAATTGGATTTGTCCTTCCCAGCTCTAGAAATAATTTTCTAGAAGGATCTATCTTGAAGAAGGACCTTCTTCCTTCTAGCTTTATAGATCTTGATGATATATTTCAATTTATTGAAGCTTGAGGCACTAGTATTTACCGGAAATTCTAAACAATGTGGAGTCATCACTAAGGTCTTGTACCTTAGATGTGTAAATCACTATGCAAATGACTTTTCAATCTGAACCATGATGATTTGTTTTAACAAAGCTTGACAAATATCAGTATCCTTTGTCAATGTTTACCCCTAACTACAGATAAATTTAATGGAAATAGCTTTCTTAAACTAGGAAAATATTCGGTAAATAACTTCTTATTAAGCCCATTTTTTGTAAATCTCAACAAAGGATGATGTCTAGATCATGCATTTACATCTAAACATATTTAGCATGTTACCCAAAGATTGATGTTTCTCAGTATTTAGCAAAAAAAAACCTTGGAAATGGCACCACGAGGGTGTTCATACCCAAATTTAGTCCCTCCTTATAAGTCCAAGAAACATCAACAAGCTAAATCAAGATGCTTAGAGAAAGACAAACTAGGATTTGAGTTGTTCTATAGTTGGGGATGGAATTTAGAAATCTCTTTTTCACTAAAAGTTGTGGAACATTGGATAACACCTCACAAAGGGTATGACCTACCTTGCTACTTTAGGTTCTGCCTGTAACTTGGGTGAGAGGACTCATTTTTTAACCTGTATTTATGAAAAGCAGTGGATAGAACAAAAACATTTGGACTCATCCTCCTTCTATTTTTAGACTTTGAAAAGCTACTACGAGACTTTTTGTTGGTGTAATGGCAAGAGTAGTTGTGGCAACTAGCTTGAAAGAAATATCCTCAGAAAATTTAAATGAAATATTTGATCTAATTGGCCCAGATAAAGCATTTTTCAGGGCTTTGTTTGAAATTTCAGACCCAGAGGATTACAAAGGGCCCTTGACATATTGGGAGGTTCAAATTTCCCTCCTCTTGAGATTAATTAAGATTAATCTTGTTTTCTCAGATTTCCAATTGATGTACTATCATCTCTTCTGTTAGGAGCACAAAAATCTCCAAAAAAGTTGAAGAAATTATGGATTGAGAGGAAGCCTACTGTGACAGGTATGGCTGAATATAAATGTCCCTTTTATGCAATGAAGGATTTGTGCTGAAAGAGGTTCCTCGGGAGTCTTACGTGCTTTATGAAAAGACTTCGATTAATACTATGCCTGTCATTTCTCATAAATTGGAAGAATTGGAGTGATGGATCATTTATCTGGAAAAAGGTCCAACAAGACCTGTACCACCTCAAAAATCTACAATACTAGTACCATCAACGAGGGGGAAAAAGGGGAAATCAAGCTCTCAACCTCAATTGTCATTTTTGACGAGGAAGAAGCGGAGCCTTCATCTCCTCAACGTTCTAAGGAATCACTTTCTACTACCAAGGAGGATAAAGGAAATTATGCTCTTCAACCTTCCAGTCACTTAGTATAGCACACTCCTTTGATGGAGCAAAAATTTTTAGAACCTTTTCTTGTTCCTCTCCCAAGAGAGCATCCACCTTTCACAAGGAGATGCAAGGGCGAGTCTAGTTCGAAATCCCTTGTTCCACCAGGTTCTTGTGCTATAATACTTTCTCTTCCAGCCACTCCAAATGGTCCTTCTCAACCTATTCCTTGTCAGTCTACTTCTTACAAGGAAAAAGGGAAAATGACATTTCCTACAAGTGGTTTAGATCTTCTGGACTGGGTATCATATTACCAGAAGAATATAGAGCTGAGGAATATCATGGATGGCCCCAGGATGACTATTTAATCGTTGATGGATATGGGGATGTCTTGAAATTTTGTTGGGTCAGTTGTATTTTCTCAAATAACTCAAGGCTCAGAAGAGTTTACATTGAGGAAGAACAGGTTATTAAATAGAATTCCCCCATTTACAGAAGATTTAAAGGTAGAAGTAAAGGATGATTGAATGCTTTTATTTTCTTAGTTTCTTTTTGATATAATTTTAAAAACATTTATGTAAATTTTCTTCATTGTTTAGGCCCCTATAGAACCCCAATTTTGATTTTTGAAATATTAACTTCAAAGTGATATTCATTCTTCGTGAAATAAGAGTAATGATTAAAATAAGATAAAAGAATAGTTAAAAGAAAACAAGCCTAAGCTTGTTTATCAGTCTTCATATCTGCATCTTCATCTTCCATCATCTGGGTCTATATGGTGTTGAAAAATCAAGGTTCGTCTATTTAAAGCATCACCACATTGGTCCATCCTTTGTTTGTATACCCATGGCTTTGATTGTAACTCTGCAATTCCTCTAATCTCATATCAATGGTGTCCATGGTTTTGTCAACCTACCTTTTTTTCTGTCTTCATCTTCTCCCTAACTTCATTCAAAACCTCAACCCTGATTTTAGTCAAGTATTCAATTGTATGCTTTCAGATCCGAGATCGCATTCAATTCGCCAAACATCGAGTCCTCTTCTTCTTCGTTTGGTCCTTTTGACGGTGGTAGCCACTTTTTACGACACATTGAGACCTCATGTAGTTTTGGGGATTCTCCCTTTCTCTCTCTTTTTGAATTTGTGCCTGGGCGATACGTGGAGGCCTACGAGATTTTCTTCTTCATCTTGACTTTTCAACCCACTTGGGCTACCTTGCCATGCTTTAGTCACGTGGTCAATTCTTGCATCTTGAAGTTCCCCAATTCTTTGTGCCTTCTCCAAAATTCTCCAAAGGGACATGCAGATACCTTCCACATCTATTTCCATACTTATGTAAAATTGATTCTCACAAAATAAAAAAGAGCACCAAAAGGAAAAAGGGGACAAGGTGATAAAAGTGGTGGGCATCGGATATATTTTTGAACTTTTCACTTCATTAAATTATCGTCAAAATTACAAAGTTTGTCTGATTCATGGTTGATTTTTCACAGGGATTTTCATGGACAACATGACTATTACATTCCTTGACCGAAAAAGAGGATTCACATCTTAAACACGAGATTTTTTATTTGCATTCAACACGATCCTATCTTTGAGCATATGTGTTGAAACATGGGAAAACCATTCAGAGAGAATTTTTCGAAGGCATACATTGGATAAAAGGGAGAGATCAAATCGAGCACCAACATCAACTTTGACTCGGGGATGGGCACCCCCTATGGGTGCCACAAGAACCACACAAACTAGACATACACCAGACCAAGTGCCTAGATTGATTGGATCACAAAGTCGTTTAAAGAATACAAAGGGTCAAACCGAACTAACTCAAAAATCACAAAAACATACCGAGATACCAAGGTAACTGGTCACCATAGACTAGGAAAACAAAAAGAGAAACAAAAACAAAAAACAAAAAAAAGAAATAAAACCAATAGGACTATACAATGTACAAAAGTTTGTACCTTGAGTGTGATCAATCCAGGAAATGCTTTAGATGCCTGCCATTAACAGGAAGCTCTAGAAAATATCCATCTAGGTCTTTCAAGAAAAAGGTGTGCTCACCAATTCTTATGTCAATAGAGTAAGGAACCATCCACAAGGCATCAAATTTACCTTGTTTTCCTTTATCCTCGTGCATGTTGTCCCATAACAAAACAAGATCTCCAACATTGAAAGTTCTAGGAGTCACCTTTTTATCAAATATTTTTTTGAAGTTTTCTCTAAACTTAAGGTGTCTTTGGTGAGACTCTCTTCTCTCTTCATCCAACTCCACAATTTGATTAATCCTTTCTTCATAGGGATTCACCTCTTCATCTTCAAGCTACTGTATGAAATGATAAGAGGAAAAATGCATATTTGGGAGCAAGAGAGCTTAGACTCCATAATCCAATTCAAATGGAATCTTTCCAGTAGCCCTTTTGATAGTAATTCTATCTTCCCATAAAGAAAATTTCAACCGCTCACTGTAATGACCCATAATTTCACACCCAAACAACACAGTAAAATACAAGATAACTTTTTTTTTTGACACAAACACGACATGACATGCTACCACCGAGGTCACAACTAACTCCGTGGATAACTCAATACAAGGATGACCACAAGGGTAGCACGGAAATGTTCACACCCACCAAGGATGGTTTACTTTTCTATTTGAAAAAACAACATAAGAAGCCACCACTTAACACACCTACAGATAGGGCAAGCCACAATGAGGAAATTATTGATGGTTATTTATTTTTATGTAACCTCTTTTGATCCTTAACTACAGTTTGCTAAGACTCTAGATATGATTTGTACAATGCTTCTTACAATGCTAAGTTTTCTCTGGCTTATTGAATCTTATCCTCTTCTAACAACTAACAGTTCATTTCACCTTAGGGTTATTTTACAAATTTCACCATAAAAGGAATAATGTTCACTAGAGGAGCTAGGGTTATCATGTTATATAATTCTTACTCACAATGATAGTCTCACCTATGATTACTTCAGGAATCTCTTGTTCACAAGTAAGTCATCTCTACATTAATTTATCTGAATATATATAAATTTAGCTAACTTCTATAATGGTAAACCACTCCATTTAATTTTACTTATATCACATCATTACAAGGTGTCGGAGAGTTTTGACTGAACACTTTTTTCTCAAAATCAAGGTTTTACAATACTTATGCCAATGTAATGATTGAATATCATTTCTCACCAAGGTAAGTTACTAGTCTAACAACAAAAGGGAAAGAACACTTCATCCCGTAGTTTTTCCGAACATACCAAGACAAGAGATCTTCTAAACTCCTTGCAAGCAAAGTTACAAAATTTACAACACATTGGACATTTTTACAAGGAACTTCATAAATTGTGCAGATGAAACTTTTACACTCTTTTCCTCTAGTCTACTCGCATAATCCATCTGCACAAATATTAACTAGAGTCAGTTCGCTAGAACTGAGCATGTTAAGACTACCCATTGCAACAGTAAGCTAACATTTTATAATATCATGAAAGTAAAATTCTAAACTCAAGAATGGATCAAATCACAAACCACTAATCAATATGTTTCACAAGATGAAGAGATTTATACCAGCCAACAAAGAGGAATCCCAATATTCAAGTGAGAGAGATATTCCAAAGATAATCAAGGTAAGACCTTATGGGTGAAGATAACAAGGCTGAGAGTATTGAGATTTCAGTCATGTAATCCTATGGATTACGTGATTGAAATCTAACACCCAAACATCATTCTATTATTATTAACCAAAAAGATAATGATCAATCAAATTACTTAACATATTCAAATATCATTCTATTATTATCAACCAAAAAGATAAATAGAATGAACCCATAAAGCATGGGATTTTTTTTTTGAATCTCCATATTTCCCTTTACTTAATATTTATCCTTTTTTTTTTTTTTTGAAAAAGAATCCCTTTAAGACAACCTGCACGAGAGACTATTAAGCATATGAGAATGCTAATATTAAGACATAATCAATAAATGATTTACCTAGAAACTTCTTGAATTTCAAAAGGATTAGCTAGCGGTTCGGTATACTTATCCAATTTTCTATAGAATATAGAAAATGTAACAGTCAAAGATGCATGCAGATTACTCTCATTCAAAAATTGCTTGGTAACAAGACTGCATTCACACACATCCTTGTTTTAGGAAGAATATAGACCCCAACCATATATGAACACAAATAAGTCAAAGATTAAAGTTAACTTCACTCGACTGAATAAACCAATATACATATAATACTCACAACACAATATCTGAATCTGAAGATTCAATATACCAAGTAATTCTCACCGAACCTAATTATTTTTCTTCAAGAAGTTAAATAAATTAGATTCTATCCAACTAAATTACATTCAACAACTATAGTTTGGATTATACAAGCAAGGATCAAGAAAAAGTCTTTTCACCAAAGGTTGTTATTATCTTACATCACATAATCAGTAATAAACCCGTAATCCACCACTCGTATGCTCATTGTAAGAGTTAAGGACTTAGCTCACTAAAATATATGACTGAGTCTATTCCTACCTTTTCCATTTTCATACAAGTCTAACCCAAATCGAAGAAAGGTAACCATTCTACTTTCATACATGCCTCAGTCAACATTTACTCAGAAAATCCCTACCTGAATTATTGAAGGTTTGCTAAGCTACATAATGGATTTAATAGAAACCCATTTCATTCGATACTTGAATTTAAACAAGCAAGGGCTAGTCGGTTGAAAATATAAGTGAATCGACACAAGATCCTCTACAGTGACCCAACTCAAGTCACCAATCCCAAGGTTTACAGTCAGCGAAGGAGGGATACAAAGCAAAATACTCTTCCTACGAACTAAGCCTTCTCCTCCGTCTCTAATTCAACATATGAATAGCTTGGGCATACCCATCTATTTCACGACTGTCTACTCAACCTATTCTCATAGTCGCTCCAAAGAAAACATCTGCTACTACAGAGTTCGATTGAACTCTTTTATCTTATGATACAGTGACTCACGTCACAGGATCTGTATTGAGCAGTCAATATTCCACTCATGTAGGCCTCTAAGAAAAACATCATGCTCACTATGCGAGGTCTACACACAGATTCAGCGCAAGAAATGCTTTTACCAAGACAAAAACAAACATTTAGCTTGAATCTGGTCATGAGTCAACAAATCTACAAATATCCACTAATGTTATTCATGGCTCAAGTTTATATCTGCTACTATTGGTTTAAAAATCGAACTCAATGGCCATTGTTCACTATTGTCTCTAAACGTCACCTGAATTTGAAGAATTAAGCAGGAAAACACCCAGGTTAAAGATCTAACACCCACAGTATAAAACTTCAACAATTATTTTGCTATCACATAGTAGTTACTCTTTTATTTCGAAATGAAAAAGCGAGGCAGAAAGGAATGTATACATGCTATCACAGTTGCTATCAGGGTATGATAAACAAACAAATCCCAGTAGTCCTTCCTTTCCTTCAATCTGGGTCGATTCACAAGGAGAAAAGCAGAAGCCCATTCTATATGCCATAACAGAAAAAAATAGAAGAACATTCATTTCATGACATAATAAAAGGGTAGCAGAAGATTGCAAGGGGCAGGTTTAACATGCCTGGTTTAAAACGCCATCTCAATAGAGAATCTTTGAAATAAATTTCATCAGGTCTCCTAGTAACACCCTTACTGTCACTTAATCGATTTTGATAAAAATATCTTGAAGGAGAATCCCGAATTTGAGGATGCATTCGATACTAAACAGATAACAACATAGTTGGACAACCTGCTTGTTGGAAGTGCTCAAAGAGGCTTCTACTATACTACAACATGCCTGCTGCCTGGCTAAAAAATGTTGCAGTCTGTTGCTGTGGATCCCCGACAGGAACACACCTCGCAACACCCAATGAAAGTGGAGGTAACATGCCTACTGCACTAGCTTGTAGCTTCATCTATAACCACCATAACAAACCCACGCGGCCAGCAGGGAAGAGTTCCAACATTCCTGTGCACTCAACAATCTTCCCACCCCATCTTCCAAACGTCCATCTAGCATTCGGCGAGAGTAGGATTCAATGCGGCCAGGGAAGGTGAAGACAAACAAAGGAAAAAGGGACAGGTGCGCAGCAAGAGAAAGACACACTTTTCTCATGTTTTCCACCACCCCTCACGCAGAACACCCCAAGAGAACACGGCCAGAAAAACATGTGGCTGTCCCAAAACACTAGGGACTGCGCCCAACCAGAGCTTACACACCAACATAAACAAAACTCAACAAAAACTTCTCTCCTCCAATCTCACGCGGCCAGCAACAATGCAGTGCAGGTAAAAGACAAAAATAAAAACATGGAAGATATAATAATGAATTCCATTTGCAGGGTAAGCGGCCAGTATGGAGGGAAAAGGCGCCCCAATCCAGCAAAGGTCAATTTCATCATCAATTTTACAGTCGACTAGGGCAGAAAACAGGCGGCCCAATAATAATCTCCCACTTCTCACCAACTTGTCAGGCATTAACAGCAAGGAGGGAAACAAAAGAAAGGACAAGGACCAAAATTTTCTCCATGCCAAGCAAAGTATTATTACATATCCACAAAATGAAATAAATCTAATTAATCACAATTTCATTTTTTTAAAAAATTTTATTAGGTCGACAAACTGACGGCAGTAAACAACTGCGAAGTATAACTGATATCCATTCTTTTATTATTCATTTTTATTATGTTTTAAAATGCTGCGACACTTGACGGGGTTCGAAAAGTCGTTTAGGACCTAACACGATAGTGACAGCGAAGAAAAATAATAATAATAATTTAATCGAGGGGTCGAGCACGAGAGTGATCAAAACTACGGCAAAATAACTTGCAGGCAATTAAACAACAAGCAATAGGAGGTTCGATATAGCAAGAACAAGGTTTTCTTTTAATAGGATACTCACGAGGGACGCTACGGGCCAGCAACCAAAACATCGACACCGACGCAAGCAGGCAAGCTCAACAAGACGACGACACCAACGTTTTAAAGGGAACACAATGGCATTCAGCCCTTAGAAGCACGATTGCCACAGAATAACAGAGCAATGATGAATGGGGGCATTACATTCTCCTCCCCTTAAGAAAGCATCGTCCTCGATGCGACATAACATAGTGAAAATAAATAAATAGTACGCAACCACAAAAATAAATAAATAAATAAAAATTCAATATGGGTGTAGTTACGTTCTAAGGTTACGATTTCAGAGGCACAAGCAAAGGAAAAAGGGACAGGTGCGCAGTAAGAGAAAGACACACTTTTCTCACGTTTTCCACCACTCCTCACGCAGAACACCCCAAGAAAACACGACCAGAAAAACATGCAGCTGTCCCAAAACACTAGGGACTGCGCCCATCCAGAGCTTACACACCAACAGAAACAAAACTCAACAAAAACTTCCCTCCTCCAATCTCACGCGGCCAACAACAATGCAGTGCAGGTAAAAGACAAAAATAAAAACATGGAAGATATAATAATGAATTCCATTTGCAGGGGTAAGCGGCCAGTATGGAGGGAAAAGGCACCCCAATCCAGCAAAGGTCAATTTCATCATCAATTTTACAGCTGACTAGGGCAGAAAACAGGCGGCCCAATAATAATCTCCCACTTCTCACCAACTTGTCAGGCATTAATAGCAAGGAGGGAAACAAAAGAAAGGACAAGGACCAAAATTTTCTCCACGCCAAGCAAAGCATTATTACATATCCACAAAATGAAATAAATCTAATTAATCACAATTTCATTTTTTTTTTAAATTTTATTAGGTCGACAAACTGACGGCAGTAAACAACTGCGAAGTATAACTGATATCCATTCTTTTATTATTCATTTTTATTATGTTTTAAAATGCTGCGACACTTGACGGGGTTCGAAAAGTCGTTTAGGACCTAACACGATAGTGACAGCGAAGAAAAATAATAATAATAATTTAATCGAGGGGTCGAGCACGAGAGTGATCAAAACTACGGCAAAATAACTTGCAGGCAATTAAACAACAATCAATAGGAGGTTCGATATAGCAAGAACAAGGTTTTCTTTTAATAGGATACTCACGAGGGATGCTACGGGCCAGCAACCAAAACATCGACACCGACGCAAGCAGGCAAGCTCAACAAGACGACGACACCAACGTTTCAAAGGGAACACAATGGCATTCAGCCCTTAGAAGCACGATCGCCACAGAATAACAGAGCAATGATGAATGGGGGCATTACATTCTCCTCCCCTTAAGAAAGCATCGTCCTCGATGCGACATAACATAGTGAAAAAAAATAAATAGTACGCAACCACAAAAATAAATAAATAAATAAAAATTCAATATGGGTGCAGTTACGTTCTAAGGTTACGATTTCAGAGGCACAAGCAAAGGAAAAAGGGACAGGTGCGCAGTAAGAGAAAGACACACTTTTCTCACGTTTTCCACCGCTCCTCACGCAGAACACCCCAAGAAAACACGACCAGAAAAACATGTAGCTGTCCCAAAACACTAGGGACTGCGCCCATCCAGAGCTTACACACCAACAGAAACAAAACTCAACAAAAACTTCCCTCCTCCAATCTCACGCGGCCAGCAACAATGCAGTGCAGGTAAAAGACAAAAATAAAAACATGGAAGATATAATAATGAATTCCATTTGCAGGGTAAGCGGCCAGTATGGAGGGAAAAGGCGCCCCAATCCAGCAAAGGTCAATTTCATCATCAATTTTACAGCCGACTAGGGCAGAAAACAGGCGGCCCAATAATAATCTCCCACTTCTCACCAACTTGTCAGGCATTAATAGCAAGGAGGGAAACAAAAAAAAGGACAAGGACCAAAATTTTCTCCATGCCAAGCAAAGCATTATTACATATCCACAAAATGAAATAAATCTAATTAATCACAATTTCATTTTTTTAAAAAAATTCCGTTAGGTCGACAAATTGACGGCAATAAACAACTGCGAAGTAAAACTGATATCCATTCTTTTATTATTCATTTTTATTATGTTTTAAAATGCTGCGACACTTGACGGGGTTCGAAAAGTCGTTTAGGACCTAACACGATAGTGACAACGAATAATAATAATAATAATAATAATAATAATAATAATAATAATAATAATAATTTAATCGAGGGGTTGAGCACGAGAGTGATCAAAACTACGGCAAAATAACTTGCAGGCAATTAAACAACAATCAACAGGAGGTACGATATAACAAGAACAAGGTTTTCTTTTAATAGGATACTCGCGAGGGATGCTGCGGGCCAGCAACCAAAACATCGACACCGACGCAAGTAGGCAAGCTCAACAAGACGACGACACCAACGTTTCAAAGGGAACACAACGGTGTTCAGCCCTTAGAAGCACGGTTGCCACAGAATAACAGAGCAATGATGAATGGGGGCATTACACTCACCCCATTTTCTTTTGTTAATAACGAATGTCCTTCTAATGATCTTAAGCAAATTCGTATTGCTTGATTCAACTTGGCCATTCCCCTGAGGATTATAATTGGATGCATATATCAAATTTATCCCATAATCTGGGCACATAGCTACCAATGGTTTAGCTCTGAAGCTCATATCATTTTCAACAACTATTTTTACAGGTACCCAAAACTTACAAATTATGTGATTCAGGATGAAATCCATGACAATTTAATGAGTAAATTTTTTGGTGGGAATAGCTTCAACCCACTTGGTAAAATAATATGTGGCCACCGGTATCCATTTATGCCATGCACTTGAGGGATCTGAGATTTCTCCAATAAAATCCATGTCCCATTGTTTAAAAGGAGCTTCTATTGACACTGGTTGTAAAGGAAGGGCACCTAAAGCTTTCATTCTTCTTGAAAATATTTGACAAATTTCACATTTCCTAACCAACAAGGTTGCATCTTTGAAAAGTGTGGGCCACTAGTACTTTCCCTTAAGATCTTGTGGGTCGTCACTCTTCTAGGAAAGTGGCCTCCACATACTCCCCCATGAAATTATGCAATTAGTTTGGGAGCTTCTTCCTCTGTAATACATCTCAAAAGAACCCCCTCATAATTCTTCCAAGACAACCCATAATCAGTTATGATATATTTCTGGGAGGCTAATTTGAGTGTCCTTCTCTGATTTTTATCTAAGTGTTTGGGACACTCCAAATTTATGAGGTAGAATATTATGTCCTTATACCATGTGAAATTGATTACTTTTTCTAGGGCATCCATAGTTCCTTCCTCAATCTCGTTAATTTACATTACCTGAAGGTTACTCTCTGCCATCAAATTTGTAAGGCCCATACCTTTGACCAACTTGGTGGTCTGTATATCCATATCATACTCTTGTAGCTTGTTCACCCAGCGACACCTTTTGCTAGAAATTTCCATCTCTGATAAGATATCCTTAACCATAGTGTGGGGAACATATGCTATAATCTTGGAGCTCAAGATGTAGGGCCTGAAAATTTTAGTTTCTCTCACCAAAGAAAAATCCTACTTCTCCATGATGGTATACTTTAGTTCAGCCCCCTACAAGGATTTACTGAAAAAGGTGATAGGCCTTTCTTTTCCTTCCTCATCCTTTTTTAATAATACATAGGCAATGGTTTTTTCAGATGCAAAGGAAAATATCTGAAAATCCTTCTTATAATCTAGGGCTGCCAACACTGGGGAATTATTTAATGCTTCTTTTATTCCAGTGAAGGCCTGGAGAGCTTCTTCTTCCCATTGGATAATCTGGTCCTTTTTAGCATGTTTGTAATGGGAATAGTCATTTCAGAAAAATTAGAAATGAATCTCCTGATGAAATTTATTTGACCAAAGAAGGACTGAATTCCTTTCTTATTTTTAGGGACATGAACCTTACCGATTGCTTCCACTCTCTCAGGATCAATCATAACCCCTTCTTTTGACACAATGTTCCCCAACAACTTTTCCTTTTGAACACCAAAATGGCACTTTTTAGGATTCAATGAGATGCCATATTCTCTACATCTTATTAGCATCTTTTCAACATGGCTCAAATGACCACTTCTTTGTTTAGAGAACACTGTCACATCATCCTGATAAACTACAATAAAATCATTTATGTAGCCTGAGAATGCAACATCCATTGCTCTTTGGAACGTAGCCCCAACATTCATCAAACCAAAAGGCATTCTCACATACACATAGGTACCCCATGGGGTGGTAAAGGTAGTTTTAATTCTCTCTGATTGTTTCACAACCACCTGGTTGTACCCTGAGAATCCATCTAATGTAGAAAACAATTCTAATCCAGTGACCAATTGTAGCATGTTATCCATATTTGGAAATGAATAGTTGTCTTTAATTGAGGATTTATTCAAATTTTTGAAATCCACACACAACCTTATATCTCCATTTTTCTTTCTTACTGGCACTAAAGTTTACCACCCATAAAGAATACCTTATGGGTTGTATTATCCCTCCATCCCTTAAATTTTTTAATTCTTCCTGCATCTTGAGGGAAAGAAGTGGATTGATAGGCCTTTTTTTCTACCTAAATGGTTTAGCATTAGGTTCCAAGGGTATTTCATGTTGAAATAAATATTCCCTATATGATTTTAACTCTGAATAAGACCATGCTAAGTAGTCTTTATATTTTTCAACAATTCAACATAAGACTGCTTTTCCTCTGTTACTCAAATTACTTCCTATCCAAACTTTTCTAGGTATTTCTTTAGTTCCTAAATTGAATTCTTCAACATCCCTTTAAGCAACGATGTGTCTATGAACCAATTTGTCAGCATTATCAAAATGATACTCTAAAGCCACCAACCCCTTTGGAATTGTGTTATTTTTCAATTGAATTATATCCTTGATAAACAGTGTTTCCTTACCATCACATATTGCAACCATTGGCTCCCAATCCATGCACTAATTGGTAAATTATCCTTCGTTCTATAAAAACCTCTGAACCTGGGCATCATCATCAAATACTTTCCAATGTTTCATGTTATCAGGAACAGATGGTCTTGAAAACACTTCAATATCATAATCAAAATAAGGAGAAATAATGAATTTTTCAAACCTAGATCCAAGCACTGCCAATCTATCTGCTACAACATTTTGAGTTCTGTCATGATACAAAATGTTAAAGGAATCAAACATCTCAATAAAATACGATACTGCATGTTTATATTGTTTCATTCTTTGGTTTTTTTGTGGCATACAATTTCCTTACTTGTTTCACTACAAGCTCTGAATCTCCTTTAACAATTATATCTTTTATACCATACTTCCAGGAAATCCTCAAACCCAAGAGTAATGCCTCATACTCGGAAATGTTGTTTGTGCATTCAAATTTCAATTTGAAGGAGAAATTAAAAGTTTCTTGGCTTGGAGATATAAGTACAAATCCAACCCCATTTCCCATATTAGAGCAAGCTCCATCAAACATCAAGGTCCAAGGGACACCAACTTGTTCTATGCATTTACTCTTATCAATACTATGTTCTTCAAAATCTACATACCCATCAAAGTTTTTAACATCCACATATGTATACAAAAATTAACAAGAAGCATTATTAGGATCTTCAATCAGATGTAACATCTTCTTCTCCCCATATAATTTGACAAGATTCCCTTCTACTGGTATGGTAGCATATGACATATCCATTTACACACTTCCCCCTACACTAGCAGCCCACTTCCTTGACAACAACATACCCCATTTTGTAGGACAGTCAACAATAACCACATTCATGGTTAAATACTTACTAGGGTAAGCTACTAATTACACCACCAAACCTTTAACATACCCAATTTCTAGTACTTCTCTTGTGTCCATTACAATGCACTTTCCAAAGGCTGATGTTACTTTCATGTTCAACTCATTCATAACCTCAAGGGGCATCACATTACATGAATTCTGAATCAAACATGCAATTATGAACAAGCTTGTTGTTAACAATAAAAGTAGTATAGAAGGTATCAACATCAAGTTGGAAATCAACAAGGGAAGTGCCTAGATATACTTTAGGGGATTCCCCCAAATTTTCCAATGCTTGCGGTACTTCCAATTCTTCAATAAAAGGAGGAATATCAAGATTGTTAACATTTTTTCCCAGGGTCACTACCTCCTCCTTAAATCCCAAGTACTCAAATGCTCTTCTTATGTGCTCAGGGATCCTAAGAAACTCAATGATGGGTACAATGACCTTGATCTGGATCAAAATGTGAGCCATATCACAGGGGGTATACTTGGGTAAGGTTGTATTGAGAGGTAGGTTAATTTCCTTTTCTTGTTGTACGAAGTTCTTCATGGCTTGGGCAGGTTTAGTGGGTTTATTGGCATTAGCTGGAATTTTGGTTAGCACATTTTTCTTTGGGGGAACCTTTGGGATATTAGTGAGGAGGGGATTCTTTGGTTTGGGATGTGGCCCTCCCATTTTAATAGTCCTATTTCTTAGATTATATTCTTTCTCCTGGGCCACCACTGCATTCATTAATAACTGTCTATCCTCTTCAGAAGGAATTCCACCATCATATTTCTTAATCATAAATGCCCTTAAATATTTAAAATCATGATTGGGCAAGTCAAAATCCTAGACCATATCAACTTCAAGATTACTAGTAGAAGGAAGAGGAGATACCTAGTTTATGTAGTCCCAAAAACATTCCACAATCATGAAACTCAACAATTTAGTAGAAGTAGCTCTTTGTTTTGGATTGTCAAGGAATTCCATCATGCACACATTATCAAAAGTATCATCATCATCAACCTCTTCAACTTTATTCATTAATATCACATGCGGAATGTGGTAAGAAAAATTTATCACACCACTCAATAACATAATTTTCTTCTATCATAGAAACTCTAGCAGTTAAAGGATCAGGGACCAATTTGTTCTCTCTTAGTTGTTGTTTATTTCTTGATCCCATGGGCACTTTACCTCTCTCATCTGATCTATGATCACCCCTAGGATGATTTCCAATTCTATTTTGACCTCGAGTTTTGTGTTGGCCCTAAGAAATTTTTCCTATCCCTTTCTCTGCTCTAGAAAGTTTATAAGAGATTTCTTTTACTGCTCTTGCTAGAGTTTTAAAAACTTCCTCTAGATAAACTCCCTTGCTTGGTTGAGGATTTTCAGGATTAACTAACTTAACAACCTCCCTTTTAGGAGGCTTTCCTGCTGCCTTGATATTATTTTCTATCTGTAATTCCATGGAGAAAGCTTGTCTCAAAGTCCCAGGGTTCTTGTCCCTCAAATAGTATGTTGCTTTCTTGTCAAAGGCATCACAATACTTTATCAGGAAGGACTCATCACTTGGTCTCAATGTCATTGGAAATCTAGTTAGATTTTTGCTAAATATGGTGTTAAAATCTTGGACTGGTTCATTGGGGTTCTTCTTGATATTTTCGAATTCTGAGAGGAGAAACCTAGGATCATTCTTGCCCCCATATTGTAACCTAAAATCATTTTTCATCTCAGCCCATGAATTAATGAGAATTATTTGGTAATGATTTATACCAATCACATGGCATCCTCTTCTAAGGTGGGAAAGAACAATTTAACATAAACATATTCATGTTCAATCTCAAAATCCTCCATGATATTAAAAAAAAGTCTAAGGTGCTGGTCACCAGTAATAACATTATTTCCTTGAAATTTAGGCAATCTATTCCTCACTTATTCTGGAATTACATTAGGATAACCCACCATACCGTGAAAATCTATGGGCTCAAAAACATTTACAACAAATGGAGCTCTAGGTGGAGGATGAGCCATATTATTCTAAGGAGGTGTCCCAACAAGAGGGTTAAAATAGTATGGGATAGGAGGTCTTTGAGGTAATGGTGTATGATCCTCAAAGTACTGGTCATTTAATGATTAAGTTTCCCAGAAAAATCTATTAATTCTAAATGACAAATGAGGGAGATGAGGAATACCCTCATAAGTTGTAAATGAAGGACCCTCACAAGTTAGAGTATATAAATTCATGCAGGGACTGCTTGATCCAAAACTATATGAGGAGATAGAATAATCCTCTATCAAAGGCTGATCACTTTTAACCATAGGAACTACTTTATCTTCTGACCTTTGATCTCCCAATGCTCTCCAAACTTGTTTCTTAGTTGGATTTGTCCTTCCTAGCTCTGGAAACAATTTTCTAGCAAGATATGTCTTGAAGAAGGACCTTCTTCCTTCTAGATTTACAGATCTTGATGACATATTTCAATTATTGAAGCTTGAACCAATGGCATTTACCAAAAATTCTAAACAATGTGGAGTCACCACTAAGGTCTTGTACCTTAGATGTGTAAATCACTATAAATGACTTGTAAATGTGAACCATAATGATCAAATTTTAACAAAGTTTGACAAATCTCAACATCCTTTATCAATATTTATCCCTAACCAAGCAAATTTAATTGGAAATCTTGCTTAAACTAGGAAAATATAAAGTGAATAACTTTTGATTAAGTCCATTTGTCGTAAATCTCATCAATGGATAATGTCTAGATCATATATTTGCATCTAAATATATTCAGTATGATACTATAGATCGATGTTTCTTAGTATTTGTAGAAATACTCCCCGGTAATGACACCACGAGGGTGTTGGTACCCAAATTGATCTCTCCTTGTAAGCCAAGCAACATCAACGAGCTAAGCAAGATGCTTAGAGAAAGATAGACTAGGATTTGAGTCGTTCTGTAGCCAGGGATGGATCTGGAAATCTCTTTTTCACTTAGACTTGGAGAATATTTTATAGCACCTCATAAAAGGGTATGACCTACCATGTTACTTTAGGTTCTTCCCACAACCAGGGTGAGAGGACCCATTATGTAACCTGTATTTGTGAAATAAATAGACTGAACAACACTATTTGGACTCTCTTTCTCAGGGAAGTGAAAAGGTAGCCTCAAGAAGACATGGTCAATGTAGACATCATCTAACTCTCACGAGTTATCACACTAGAAAATGTAGATGTCCTCTAAAGAAGGCTTAGGTTACTAAAGATAGTTATAATTCTAGCTTGCTTCTGCACATATTTTGGATAAAGGATGGACAAAATTAACAAATATCCTTAGTATTTGTGCATAAACAGTGCAAACATGGGTAGTTTAGGTGGATATAATGGATATTGGTTGTGATTTTGATGTATTGTTGGGAAGTTAAATAGGATAAAGTTGATTATACAAAATACTCAAATGAACCTTGAAAAATGTTGTATATAGTTTTTCTTGATGTAAAATACAAATCACACAATCCAAAGCACTCCTTTAACTAGAAGTTTTGTATTCATGGAAGCCTAAGAACAAAATATTTCACACAAACTTCAAGAATTTAAACACGAAAGATCATGATAAATTATTAATGAAATACTAATAATTCCTTATCAAATACGTCCCAGATACCCTCAGGAACTGAAAAAGATCCTAGATCAGATAGATACATCTTGAATTTAAAACTGTCTATCACAACATGAAGGAAAGATCCATCAATAATGTAGTTGCAGTTGCCAAATTGTTTCTATTTTAAACTAAAATTTTGTGTAATTCAAAGAAATTAATCAACATAAGTTTGTAACGAGAATGTAGAGAATCGATTCAAAATAATACATCTTGAAACAAATTAACATTTCTCATGAGGATACACACAAATTAATTCAATAAACACCAACACTTCGACAAGGGAATACAACACCTATGACCTCAATGTCTACCAATGAATGTACAATACAATCATCTTGGAAAGAAGGTTTGGGAATAGATGAATAAAATCTCAGTTTTCTCAGATTAGTTTGGCTTAAAAAATTACAAACTAGTTTTCTCCCTTCTTTCTCTAAAGCTTAGAAAAATTAACCCCCCTTATGCGAGAGTATTCTCATTGAATTTATACAATTTTCAATTACTCACTCACCCATCATTTTCCCCCCAAAATCATGAATCTCTAAAGAATATTCTTCCTCACATCATATAGTTTAATATTTTATCTTATGTTGCTAGGTGGAGGAATTATGAGTTACTCCCATTTTTCAAATCTTTTACATATGACTGGGATGCTATGTCATTAATTTTTGCATTTGTTTAATCATTTCTCCCTTTTGGTGGGAAAAGAAACCCTTTTGATATTTTTTAGGTGCCTCCATATGGCTTGATGTGATATGTAAATCACTTTCACCTATAAGGATCAATCTTGAACAACACACACTCATGTTTGTGTCTTTCTAGGATGAATAATTTTAAATAAATTGTGTCACATCAGTCCAGATATCTTTTGTTTTTCCAATAATGCTAATATCTCTTAAATTTATTTCCTTCATGTGAGTTGAGTGAAAAAACCTTCTTCATTTGATGGCAATGATTTCATCTAGTTCATATCGTCTGTACCATTTTCATTAAAAATCCAACTTCACTTCTTCATTGGTATGCATCCTCCCATTTTTTGACTTTGAAATATTCTGCGAGGATTTTTGTTGGTGTAATGGCAAGAGTAGTTGTGGCAACTAGCTTGAAAGAAATATCCTCAAAAGATTTAAATCAAATCTTCAATCTAAATGGCCTAGATGAAGCATTTGTCAAGGCTTTGCTTGAAATTGCATACCTAGGAGATAGCAAAGGGCCCTTGACATATCAGGAAGTTTGGCTTTCCCTTCTCTTGAGATTGGTTAAGATCAATCTTGTTTTCTTAGCTTTCCAGTCAATGTATTATCATCTATTACGTTGGGAGCACCAAAAATCTCCAGAAGAGTTGAAGAAATTATAGATTGAGAGGAGGCCTACTGGGACAGGGATGGCTGAATATAAATGTCCCTTTTTATGTAATGAAGGATTTATGTTGAAAGAGGTTCCCCATGTAGACAAAAAATTATGCACTTTACACATAATTTGGCACCACATAATAAGAGCACCAAAATTACAGATCTGGGTGCCCTAGGGAGCCTCGGTACACTTCTAGGCACCTCAGACTATTCAGAATACCCAGATCTTCCCTTCGTAGGGCCCTTGAGTATTCATCTCCACTTCCATATTCTGTTTTCAGTTATGTGACAATCTAGTCTAATCAGCTAAACTATTTCTCTCCCTTCTCTTACACATTTAGGGTTTCATTTCACTTATAATAATTTACTTGCATTTATTTCATATTGTTCTAGTCTTTTATTACAACATTTTAGTCCTCTTAATTAGATTATCTTGGACTACTAATTTTCCTATACTCCCATATCCCAATTTTAGTCAATCACCCCAGGAGTCTTATGTACTTTATGACAAGACTTTTATTGATATTGTGCCTACCATTTCTCATAAAGTGGAAAAATTGGAGCGATGGATAATTTCTTTGGAAAATGGTCCAACAAGACCTATACCACCTCAATAATTTGCAATACCAGTACCATCAACGAGAGGGGAAAAGGGGAAATCAAGCTCTCAGCCCCCAATTGTCATTTTGGATGAGAGAGAAGCAAAGCCTTCATCTCCTCAGCGTTCTAAGGAATAAATTTCTACTACCAAGGAGGGTAAGGGAAACTATGCTCTTCAACCTTCCATTTACTCAGAGCAACGTGCTCCTTCGATGGAGTAAAAATTATCAAGACCTTTTCCTGTTCCTCTCCGAAGAGAGCATCCACCTTTCACAAGGAGATGCAAGGGTGAGTCTTGTTTGAAATCCCTTGTTCCAGTAGGTCCTCAAGATATAATACTTGCTCTTCAAGCCACTCCAAATGCTCTTTCTCAACCTATTCCTTGTTAGTCCACTTCTTACAAGTAAAAAGGGAAAATGAAATTTCCTACAGGTGGTTTAGATCTTCTAGACTGGGTATTATCTTACTTGAAGAAGATAGAGCTAAGGAATATCATGGATGACCCCAAGATGACTGCTGAAATGTTGATGGATATGGGGATGTCTCAAAATTTGGCTGGGTCAGTTATATTTTCTCAAAAATCTCAAGGCTCAGAGGATTTTATACTGAGGAAGAACATGCTGTTAAATATAATTCCCCCATTTACAGAAGATTTCAGGGTAGAAGTAGAGTATGACTGAATGTTTTTCTTTTCTTAGTTTCTTTTTTATATAATTTTAAAAAATGTATGTAACTTTTCTTCATGGGATGGGCCTCATAGAACCCCAATTTCAATTTTTGAAAATATAACTTCAAGGTGATATTCAGTCTTCATTAAATAAGAGTAATGATTAAAATAAGATGAAATAATAGTTCAAAGAAAACAAGCGTAAGATTTTTTATCATTCGTCATATTTGCATCTTCATCTTCCATCATCTGGGTTTGTATGTTAAAAAATCAAGGTTCACATGTTCAAAGTATCCCCACATTGGTCCATCCTTTGTTTATATTCTCGTGGCTTTGATTGTAACTCTGTAACTCCTCTAATCTCATATCAATGGTGTCCATGGTTTTATCAACCCACCTCTTTTCTGTCTTCATTTTCTCCCTAACTTCATTCAAAACATCAACCCTGATTTTAGCCAAGTCTTCAATTGCATGATTTGGGATCGGATATCACATTCAATCCACCAAACATCAAGTCCTATGATTATTTGTTTTGTCCTTTCGATAGTTGTAGCTGCTTTGTAAGACACATAGAGACCTCGTGTAACATTGGGGCTTCTCATTTTCTCTCTCTCTTTGAATCTGTGCCTGGGCGACACCTGGAGGCTTGTGAGTTCTTTTTCATCATCTTGACTTTTCAACCCACTTGGGCTACCTTTTCACGCTTTAGCCATGTGCTCGATTCTCACTTCTTGAAGGCCCCTGAATCTTTATGCATTCTCCAAAATATACCAAAGGGATGCGTGGATACCTTCCACTTCTAGTTCCATACTTAGGAAAAATTGATTCTTGCAAAATAAAAAAGAACACCAAAAGGCAAAAGGGGATCGAGAGACAAAAGTGGCAGGCATCAGATATCCTTTTACACTTTGCACTTCATTAAAATATCTTCAAAATTAAAACATTGGACCGATTCATGAACAATTTTTCACAGGGATTTTTAGGGGCAACATGACTATTACGTTTCTTGACTGAAAAATAGGATTCGTACCTTAAACACGAGATTTTTATTTGCATCCAACATGACCTTATCTTCGAGCATACATTTTGAAACATGGGAAAACCAGTCAGAGAATTTTTCAAAGGCATACATTGGATAAAAGGGTTAGATCAAATCGAGCACCAACACAACTATTGAAATCCATAGGGGAAAGAAGCCAATGACTGTGAGTGGTAATGTGTAGTATAGTACAACTAGTTGTAAAAATCGAAGTCAAAATTTATAACTTGTATACTAAGAATTTAGAAAAAAGGTAGCCAATAAGATGAGTAAAATCAAGTCACATGTACAAAAAAATAATAAAAATGTGACACATCAACTGTCCTGAAAAGGTGATTTCATTCACAAACAAGGGCCAATATTAATTTTCTTTCTACTAAAAAGTACCTATTTTTAATCCATTAGAAACATTTTTTCAAAAAAAATTAAATGCACAAAAGAAAATGTGTGCATTATAAAAATCTAATCTTTCCCCTACACTATGTGGTTTATGGATAAAATTATACACACAACAATGAGATCTAAGGGTGTAATACAATTTTCTATATGTTTAAATATTTGGATTAAATGAGGTTTTAAATATGTTGATATAAGATGTATATTTTTAATTTATCATTGTGATTTCAATTCTCCATAATAATGTTAAAGATTTAAGTGTCCTTTGTACTAATTTTATCTTTTTATCTGTGGATACATTTGAAAATGAACTCTGTTTTTGAAGGAGCACATGTGGATTTACTATCCAAAGGTGTGAAAGTTACAGAGGGACTAGTTTATCCATCATAAGATACACTCCATTATAGAGACGTGGGGTTTATCTTATTCATTTTCACAATAAGTATTGTATTCAATGGCAGAGAGAGACTGCCATACACAATTGGTGATTGCGAAACCCTGGCAAAAATTGAAAACAAGGGATACTTTATCCCATGGGAAAGGAAGTAAATGATTAAGCATGTGATTTCAAGTGTTTCACATGTGGGGGTGCTAGCATTCAAAACATCATGAACACTGACTTAGAGGATATATTTAATGAGGATGAGGATTTGAAGTCTACCAATGATAGTCATTATTTCAAAAATCTTAAAGACATGGATGAATTTGCTACAACATACGTGGTGCTAAAACATAAGTGTCCTCAAAAAGAGGGTGACATAGATGAAGGGTTTATATCCCTGGTACAAGAACAACATGTGATTTTGGGAGTGGTGTTGGGACCCACACACTTTAGTGTTTTTGTGGAGAATATTATAGCTATATGCAATGATTTCTATCCAAGTCTACAACGCAACAACAAAGTTGACTGACCAATCAAAAACTTAGTTTATCTAGAAACAAGAACTTCACTTAGTGTGAATGGAAATTTTGTACTCTAAGAAACAACTGCCACATCAAACAATGACTTCAATTTGAATTTCAAGGGGGTTACTGCCAAGTTGATACATTTTTGTTCAAAAGAACACAAATTTGTTGTAGAAGCAATAATTAGAAATGTCTATGAAGGAGACATGGTGCACTTTAAAAAAATAGATGGCAATACATTTGGGGTGCATGATGATAAATTAATTATGCCTTTTTTCAAGGTTTTCTCCATATTAGAAGGATATCTCATCTAATGGCATGCTAGCCACTTGGCCCATCAAGATGGTTTTGTTATGGAAGTAAGGCTAAAATAAATTCCAGAAGAGTTGCTGGTAAAAATGTGGAGTGCATTTGAAGATCCATTTCCTCAACTGGTATACCCAACTTCATATGAATCCTCCATATGTAGTAGTAATGAAAACTTGATAAAAAGACCTTACAACACCTGAAAATTCCTAAAGGTAAATTTTACTCAATCTAGTAGAGTAAATACAAGGGAAAATGATGAAAATTCAAGCAAACAATTATTTTCTAAAGTTGAGAAAAAACCTTGTTGCAAGGAAGGATGTCTCTCTAATCTATCTCTTAAGTGCTTTCAGTCACAGTTGGAATTTAACAGTAGGTATGAATGAACCTTCCATAAAAAAATTGTAATGAATACATTAACCGTAAATGCTATCAGTTACGATTAAGGTCAAAATTTAGAACATACTATAGATAAATTGAAGTTATGTGGAAGGGATATATATCAGAATGCATGGTACAGATGTCATGGAATCCCAAAAAGGACATATCACAGATACAAACAACCTTGGATTAATGGTGAGAGGAGGGCAGTAAATGGAAATACAGGAAAATAAAAACAAATGCCAAACACTATCACAACTATTGCATTGATATCCAAAATGGTGGAGAATAACTCTGATATATCCCCACATATGTCTCGTTCAGTGGGACAAGATGGTACCAAAGTAACAATGAGACTGCTTCCTGCATGTTATAATTTTCCTTACATGCTACAAAAGTGTAACATGGCCCTTTCACTGTTGGACCTTCCTCCAACGTCACAGTCAAATCTCAACAAAATATGGAAAGAACATTTCTCCCATGTTTTAATCACCAAGAACAACTTCTTCACCAAATGTGATGAGTGTAGAGAGCTTAAGAACAAACGTGCAATGACCTCATGTCTAGAAACACTGGCACAAATAGATCAAGACTAGAAATGACACAATGATTACATTCAAAGTTGTCGTATAACTTACTATGCACGTAAAGTGCAATCACAACAAAATACTAATAGCTATTTGAGTATTGTACATGAAAAAATGGAGAAAATGAAAAATACAATACCAAGGATGGGCAAAAAATAAAAATTAATAAGCAATGCTATTAATCTCCATGTCACCTTGACTGGTATGCTGACACATGGGCACAAAATGGGGGGTTTTGGGCACTTTGGTCTCCATTTTTTTTGAGTGAGGAGAAAACTTCACAATAACATCATTAGTACTATGTATCTAGAAGCTAGAAGAACCACTTACAGATTAGTATGGTGATTTGTTATATAGTAGTGGGATGTCGAAACACCCACTAAATGACGCACTGTTGCAAAATGATGCATATGAAAAGTGCAAGGAATACAAGCAGAAAATGAGGGTGCTCATACAACTAATACTGTAAGAAAATTTTCAAGTTCATTTAGAAAACAACCACCTACTCTTTACTTATAAGTAGATAGTGCTACAAGTGACAAAAAAATCACACATTGTTTGTGTTTGCATCCATGCTGACAACTAGAAGGGTTTTCAACATAGTGTATGTGAGTTTCCTTCCAGTGGGTCACACACATGAAGACATAGATGGGACATTTGGATTATCAATAACATTGTGCAAATTGGATACATTCTCTTTGCCATAAATTATGGACACTTACAGAACATGCCAAGAGGAGTCCAACACATTCACTCTGTACCTTATCGAGGAAGTCTACAACTTTAAGGCCTTTGTGGAACAACACCTATTGTATGGTAACCACAAGATCATGGGTATCAACAAACCAAAGATGTTAAATTCTATGTCAAAGACAAAAAGTCCGTTATGGAGTTCAAAGCATCAATCTTGGAGTCCGTCTGGTCACACTCAATTGAGATATGGAAAACAGTGGATGGGAAACCTTTCTTACCTAAAGGGGATCCTCCATTGGCACCCTTTAAAGAACCCAAAGAGATGATAGACATGTAAAGAGGCAATCAGGCATACATCACACACTAGGAAAAGAGTTCAATAGATGGTGGAGAAGCATACTATGTTCCAATGTTTTCATACTGGAAAAATGTTCTACGTGCCCTAGAGAATCCCTTTATCAATTGTAACATGACGAGAAGAGATTGTTATTGGCCAATAACAATTCAAGATAGCACAATGTATGATCAGATAGTGGGTGTACCACGTCTTCACATGGATGGTGGTGTCCCTAGATTTCATCCTGAAATTTGTGTCTACCCTATCCAAATTTTTTTTCGTACTTTTAAAGTAATGGGTCGTTTTGTGTTTTTATTGCCAAAAAGTTCTTGTATTGCGTCAAGATATTTCCAAAGAGCCAAATTAACCTTTTTCGCCAAATACCCAGATGCCCAAAATTGTTATATTCTGTCGTTGGGATTTGTCTACGGGAAATTTGTATTTAATTATTTTGAGCCCCGTTTGAGGTAATTTACACTCCAATTTAACTCTGTTGTGATTGTACATATCGTTATTCCCATATACCAGTAGGGTTTTAACCAGGAATGCATTCTGGACTTTATTTGTGACTTTTGGCAATGTTTTGTGTTTTTGTGTTTTCCAGTTTCATTTTCTGTGAAATTTCTCTAGATCAATTCCTTTGCCGGTTTGGCCTGATTCTTGGCCTGGAATAACTGGAGATCATATACGCATGTTATGCCAGAAGGAAGTCGCCATCGAAGGTCTGGTTCACTGGGAAAAGACGAAGTCGTGCACCAAAAAGCCTCTTCTGGGCTGGTCGCATTTTTGGAAAAAGAAGAATTGAAGTGGATCATGGTAAAATTAGAGGCAGTAGGCAGGCGGGAATTTCTTACCTGCCTTGCAGGGTACATTTTCCTATGGAAGCAATGCCACTTAAGTGACAATGAGAAAATTAGAGGCAACAGGCAGGTGGGAATTTCTTACCTGCCTTGCAGGGTAAAAATTCCCATTGTTGAATAAAAGAAAAATCACTTAAGTGAATTATGAGATTTTATTGCCTGTCTTGCAGGGTAAATAACCCCATTATGAAATTCAAGTGACTTAAGTGAACCATGGGATTTTTAGGGCTGCCTTGTAGGGTAAAAAATCCCATTGTCATGTGTTTCTTAGTAATATAATTCTTAATGCCAAAAAGTGCGCCCCCTTTGGAGAAGTAAAGGTAGCCTTTAAATTCATTAATTTAATTAATTATTCATCCAATTTTGGCACCCAAGCTTGTGGAAAAGTCAACGAATGGTAAAGGACAAAAGGTGGTTGAAAATAGACTGTTCTAAAATTAAATAAATAGTATTTATTTAATGCAGCCCTTTATGTCAAAAAGTGCGCCCCTTTTGGGAAAAAAAATACTTTTTAAAGTTTTAAATGATTAAATTAATTCCTATTTTTAGTGGCTAAGGTCAAAGCATACTGTGAGGCTTGAGTTAACTGGAAGCAGAAGTCTAAAATTAAATAAATTTAATTTATTTATTGGTAGTCTTAATCATGCACAAAATAGGCGCCCCATTTGAAGAGTGAAGCTTATTAATTAATTGCCAGTAATAGCGAAAACATTAATTAATTATAGAATCATAAGGGTTATATAAGCAGGGGCTGCCATAATGATGAATTAATTAATTCACAGGTAAAGAAGTGCAGCCCAGAGGAAAAGTACACCCCATTTGAAGAGGATTTTTACTCAAAAGAAGGTGAAATTAAGGCTAAAAGCTTCCAATTTTGGCGTGCAAGTTGAAGGAAGTTGATTTGTGTCTGGATAATTGTTTACATAAGTGATATAGGTGCTCAGGTGAAGTTGGAAAAATTCATGCTCGCTTTGCATGCAAATAAAACATCAATTTTTGGGGCAGCAGACTTGAATTATGCAAATTTTTATGATTAAAATCCATTGTTCATGTTCTAGTTGCCATTTTTGTCTGAATTAATTACAAGAATTCATTACAGGTGCTTTACAAAAGAAAATGAGCTTTAATCAATGTCAAATACATTGAATATATGCTTCAAATATGAAGAATTATTCAGATCTGCATCAGTTTTGAAGAATTCTGGCCGAATAAGAAGAAAAAGAATTATTCGGACAAAGATAGACAAAGCCATGTCAAAGAGGGATGAAAAAGAAAGCACAACGGAGTCATGCATCACTTCCAAATTTACAGACATAAGAGACACAGATCTAGGTCCGGAACCTCTTTCCGAATTGATTGATAGATCTAGAGTAGGAAAGACTTCACTCATGAGTGCAATTAAAAGCAGTTGAATTATTCGAGCTGCAACCTTTCCATACATAGCCGAGTTGACATAGTTCATTATGGAAAGTGCTAGGTCTTACCATCCTTCATCTAGATCAGTGCGAGATGCTATGGAGAAAACAATAATTTGGTTGGATGTAGAGTTCATCAGTTTTTGCTTGAAGATTCCGACTTGAAAGGTGGTGACTTCCATTAGCATTCAGGATGCCGACAACAGGGGGGAGAAGCATAGAGTTGATTGCGTGAACATAATGAACATTAGATACATGAAGAAGCCCATATCTCCTTCTAAGTTCCCAAGAAATCTTCCACGGTCCAATCTGGTGCAGGAGGTAGATGATATTGCCAAATTATTATGCAAGATAAATGGCGCGGTGAATGCTCACACTTTCTATACATGGATGTATGCTTTCATCAGGACCATTGAATTCAACAAGGTTGATTCCATAATCAATTGGTCGGAAATCATTAGCGACAACATTGGTGAGCAACTCTGGAATGTGAAGCATACTTTCAGCTTCAAAATGACTTCTTATTTGGTATATGTAGCAGCTTCACAAGGCATCTTCTCCAAGATGGACAAATGTGGCGTTTTTTCTAAGGACCCATTTTTGAGTGCTACCCACAGCTTACTGTACCTGCGTGCAAGAAAGATTTTAAAGTAGTCAACGATGAATTCTTCTACGAATTCATTTGCAGGCTAGACAGGGACCTGAAGGCCAACAGGGTGAGCAAGGAAGCGTGGGAAGCTGTATCCAAAATTGGCAGTGTATTCATTCAGTTTGCAGATTTCACATACCTTAGGGTTACTGAATTTTCTGAAGAACCGGTTAAGCTACCCAGATATCTGAATAAAAGATTGATCACCATGGAGCTGAGCAGACAACTTGTGGAGATACACGACCTTCAGTCGAAACATAGCACAAGTCTATGGGCTTCTTCCCGATCACTGTGGGACATTATAGCTGCCAAAGCATTCATAGAGGCTCGAGGGATTGGAAGCGGAAATGTTATTCGAGTATGAGCAAGAGTTCCTCCCGGCACGGCTGAATTTCGATCCATTTGGAGTAGCCAGGAAGATGATCTCCCATGAGTACGCACATGTGCCTTCATTAGAGGATTTCTGGATGAAGTGCAAAAGTGAGTACGAGGTTAGAAAGAAGGATTTCAGCAGGCTATCAGCACGACAAGTGTTCGACTTTGGACTAGCACGGATACCTGCGGATCTTAAAGATGATGGGAATGTGTTACTTGACACTTACCATCAAATGGGAGGAGATAGAGCCATACTTTAGGATAACGTAGGGGGCTACCATACGATTGAAGAAAGGTTTGGCGCTGTTCTGGTGAATACTTCAAACTGGTTGCTAACAAAGGGATACTGCCTTGATGAAGCATTGATGAATCAAATCACGGGTAACTTTGGCACAGGAGATTCCCTCAAGAGGAAGCACAGAGGAGAAAGTAGCAGAAGGTCCGAGAAGATGAAAGTGCACAGAAGATCTCAATTAATGGAGAAGATCACTTCCACGGCTATGACTTTAGTTCTAGCTTCTCCAGCATCTAGTACTTCACCGACTGTTGCACCTCAGCAGGACACTTCTATGCCCCCACTGAATCCGGAGACATTCATCTTCTCTCCTCAGCCACTCTGTTCAGCACCTGTTCCAGAAAAGATGTTGAAGCTGTAGATGACATAGTTCAAAAGAGTTTTGTCCTTGGATGATTCAGAAGATGGCAGCCATAACACTGTAGCAATT
This sequence comes from Taxus chinensis, assembly GCA_019776745.2. NCBI lineage: Eukaryota > Viridiplantae > Streptophyta > Pinopsida > Cupressales > Taxaceae > Taxus > Taxus chinensis. The sequence goes on from CM034151.1 coordinate 436,266,263, forward strand.
TTTGATGGAGAGGAAACAAAGTGGGAGATAGTAGTGCACTCAACAACTTCTCACTCTCTGAGAAGTAACTTCTCAAAATGGTTGGTTTCGCAGTTGGTTTCAAAAGCTACAGTGGAAATAAAATTGGAGGAACACAACTTGCAGCTGCTCCAGAGTCTAGGCAGAAAAGACAGAAGACCTAAAGTTGCTAAGGTAACTTCAAGGTTGATCATCGAGGAGTCGGGGTAGAAGTTCACTGAGATGTCAGTTTCGGTGGAAGGAAAGAAGGAAGACGAGCTCACGACAGAAGATGTAACAGTAACCAGAGTACCCATCGGTCAAGCCACCACAGAAGGATTGAAGCAAGATACACAGACATTGAAATGCTCTATTCCTTAGGCTTGACAGAGAAAAGGCGGAGAAAGAAGAGCTTCAGAAGCAGGTATCTCAGTTGTGCGAGATCATAGCCAAGGGTTCTAAACCTTCCACTGAGCCCATTTCAGAGTAGGTAAGTGATCATCTTATGTAGGAGATGGAGGATGTAAGCAATCAGGTGAAAGCTATTGAAAAATGGAAGAATCTTATTATTCGTCAAGCTTATGTACAACTTGGAGAAGTGCCAGCCCGCTTGAAGGTTATGAATGATACAAAAAATCAACTGAAGCTGGTGACGAGCATAGTAGATATGAACACAGTTGCTGAGAGTAACCTGAGTCCTTTTTCTGAAATCAACAAGCTGCTGAGAGAAGTATTGGTTACAGAGCAAATTGTACTGGATGGATCAGTTGAGAAAGGGAAGCAACTGGAGTTTGCAGTATCTTTCCGTTTAGAGATTTGTAGAGTTTTGCTGAAGAGGATGTAGGCACTTAAGAGTAAGACATCGTCCTTACCAGACAGTATCATTGTTTTCACTGAGGAGGAAGTTGTTGGAAATGTTACTTCATACGTACAGATCATTCTTAGTAGAGTGCCTAATTCCCTGGAAGGGTATCTTCTGATGATATAAGGGAGAATTGATAGAGCTACTAAGCCTTTCACGATGAATTCCATTAGCAGACTTGTGTCACTGCAGGTGGATATTGCGAGGTTCAGGCCGAGCTTAGAGGATGTGGAAGCGTCTATCAAGGTGTTGAATGAAGGATTGCTACAGTTCAGGACATAAAAGGAAGTAGTGGCTAAAACAGACGAGAAGATACTCAATTACATGTTCGACAAATATATCAAGTATCAGAAAAAAAGAAGACATAAATGTTACAGCTGACATGACTTCTTCTATTGTTTCTTCTTCTATTTTCCACATTCCTAGATGAAATTGTAAAACTTTAAAGTTATTGGTTTTGAAACCATTACTTAAAGTTATGTGGAACAATTCTATTAGTTAAGTGATACATGTGTCACTTAAAGAGAAGTTAGTGGAGGATGATTGCCAAATGTCATCTTTACTTGTTGTTTATGTTTCAGTTCAGTTGAGTTTCCCATTTGTACTTTCCCTTCTACATTCTATAAGTAGAAGAAGAACTTCCAGGTTAAAAAAAGGAGAATTTGTAAGCAGCATTCTTGTGTTCCAGACTTCGTGTTGAAACCCTTGAGAGCCACTTGAAGCAAAGGAATATACAGGAGCAAATTTCTGGAGAAAATGTGTGTCAGGGTGTATTGTGTTTCTTACTTTTTTATCTTAGATTTTTTAATAGACTTTGTGTTATTTTAGATCTAGATCTAGAGACACCTTTGCTTATAATTATGTGTTTATATCTATTGGTTTCTTCTATGTGCATGCAATCAACTCTGCTATCTATTGATTGGGATGCATATCTCCTCCATTTCTTCTCTGTGTTTATATAATTCCATTCTTCTATAAATATTTCATTTCTTTAAACAACTGCTTACTTGCTGCAGAACTGTATAACTATGGTTCATGAGATGAACAGTTAAAGTAAAACCCCATATAAATACTAGCATACTTTAATTGACAAATCTGACATGGGAGTAGGTGGGAGAAGCATAGAGTTGACTACGTGAACATAATGAACAACAGATACATGAAGAAGCCCAAATCTCCTTCTAAGTTCCCAAGAACTCTTCCGCGGTCCAATCTGGTGCAGGAGGTAGATGATATTGCCAAATTTTTATGCATGATAAATGGCGTGGTAAACGCTCACACTTTCCATACATGGATGTATGCTTTCATCAGGACCATTGAAGTCAACAAGGTTGATTCCATAATCAATTGTTCGGAAATCATTAGCGACAACATTGGTGAGCAACTCCGGAATGTGAAGCATACTTTCAGCTTCAAAATGACTTCTTATTTGGTATATGCAGCAGTTTCACAAGGCATCTTCTCTAAGCTGGACATATGTGGTGTTCTTTCTAAGGACCCATTTTCGAGTGCTACCCACAACTTACTGTACCTATGTGCAAGAAATATTTCAAAGTGGTCAACGATGGATTCTTCTATGAATTCATTTGTAGGATAGACAGGGACCTGAAGGCCAATAGGGTGAGCAAGGAAGCGTGGGAAGCTGTATCCAAAATTGGTAGTCTATTCATTCAGTTTACAGATTTCACATACCTCAGGTTTACTGGCTTTTCTAGAGAACCGGTTAAGCTGTCCAGATATCTGAATGATAGATTGATCACCATGGAGCTGAGCAGACAACTTGTAGAGATACACGACCTTTAGTCGAAACAGCACAAGTCTACGGGCTTCTTCCCGATCACTGTGGGACATTATAGCTGCCAGAGCATTCATAAGGCCCGAGGATTGGAAGCGGAAATGTTATCCGAGTATGAGCAAGAGTTATTTATGGCATGACTGAACTTCAATCCATTTGGAGTAGCCAAGAAGATGATCTCCCAGGAGTACACACATGTGCCTTCATTAGAGGATTTCTGGACGAAGTGAAAAAGTGAGTATGAGGTTAGAAAGAAAGATTTCAACAGGCTATCAGCACGACAAGTGTTCGACTTTGGATTAGCACATATACCTGTGAATCTTAAAGATGATGGGAATGTGTTACTTGACGCTTACCATAAAATGGGAGGAGATAGAGCCATACTTTAGGATAACGTAGGGGGCTACCATACGATTGAAGAAAGGTCTGGCGCTGTTCTGGTGAATACTTCAAACTGGTTGCTAACGAAGGGATATTTCCTTGATGAAGCACTGATGAATCAAATCACGGGTAACTTCGGCACAAGAGATTCCCTCAAGAGGAAGCACAGAGGAGAAAACAACAGAAGGTCCGAGAAGATGAAAGTGCACAGAAGATCTCAATCAAAGGAGAAGATCACTTCCACGGCTATGACTTTAGTTTCGGCTTCTCCAGCATCCAGTAATTCACCGACTGTTGCACCTCATTAGGACACTTCCATGCCCCCACTGAATCCAATGGCATTCATCTTTTCTCCTCAGCCATTCCATTCAGGACCTGTTCCAGAAGAGACGTTGAAGCTGCAGATGACATAGTTCGAAAGAGATTTGTCCTTGGATGATTCAAAAGATGGCAGCCATAACACTGTAGCAATTTCTGATGGAGAGGAAACAAAGTGGGAGATAGTAGTACACTCAGTAAATTCTCATTCTATGAGAAGTAACTTCTCAGAATAGTTGGCTTCGCAATTAGTTTCAGAAGCTAGAGTGGAAATGAACTTGGGGGAACACGACTTCCAGCTGCTCCAGATTTTAGGCAGAAAATACAAAAGACCTAAAGTTGCTAAGGTAACTTCAAGGTTGATCATCGAGGAGTCGGGGTAGAAGTTCGCTGAGATGTCAGTTCCAGTGGAAGGAAAGAAGGAAGATGAGCTCATGACAGAAGATGTAACAGTAACCAGAGTACCCATCAGTCAAGCCACCATAGAAGGATTGAAGTAGGATACATAGACATTAATAGAGGCTCTATTCCTTAGGCTTGATAGAGAAAAGGTAGAGAAAGAAGATCTTCAGAAGCAGGTATCTCAGTTGTGCGAGATCATAGCCAAGGTTGCTAAACCTTCCACTCAGCCCATTTCAGAGCAGGTAAGTGATCATCTTATGCAGGAGATGGAGGATGTAAGCAATCAGGTGAAAGCTATTGATGAATGGAAGTATCTGATTATTCGTCAAGCTTTTGTACAATTTGGAGAGGTGCTGGCCTGCCTGAAGGTCATGAATGATGCAAAAAATTAGCTGAAGTAACTGGTGATGAGCATAGTAGATATGAACACAGTTGCTGAGAGTAACTTGAGTACTTTGGCCGAAATCAACAAGCTACTGAGAGAAGTATTGGTTGCAGAGTAGATTGTACCAGATGAATCAATTGAGAAAGGGAAGCAGCTGGAGTTTGCACTATCTTTTCGTTTGGAGATCTACAGAGTTTTACTGATGAGGATGCAAGCACTTGAGAGTAAGACATCGTCCTTACCAGACAACATCATTGCTTTCACTATGGAGGAAGTGGTTGGAAATGTCACTTCATACGTATAGATCATTCCTAGCAGAGTGCCTAATTCCATGGAAGGGTATCTTCTGATGATACAAGGGAGAATTTATAGAGCTACTAAGCCTTTCATGATGAATTCCATTAGCAGACTGGTGGCACTACAGGCGGATATTGCGAGGTTTGGGCCGAGCTTGGAGGATGTGGAAGCGTGTATCAAGGTGTTGAATGTAGGATTTCTGTAGTTCATGACAAAAAAGGAAGCAGTGGCTAAAACAGATGGGAAGATGCCAAATTACATGTTTGACAAGTATATCTAGTATCAGAACAAAAAAAATACATAAATGTTACAGTTGGCGTGACTTCTTCTTCTATTCTTTCTTCTTCTATTTTCCACGTTCCCGGATGAAATTGTAAAATTTAAAAGTTATTGGTTTTGAAACCATTACTTAAAGTTATGTGGAACAATTCTATTAGTTAAGTGATACATGTGTCACTTAAGGAGAAGTTAGTGGAGGATGATTGTCAAATGTCATATTTACTTGTTTTTTATGTTTTAGTTCAGTTGAGTTTCCCATTTGTACTTTCCCTTCTACATTATATAAGTAAAAGAACCTTTGGGTTAAAAAAAGGAGAATTTGTAAGCAGCATTCTTGTGTTCCAGAATTTGTGTTGAAACCCTTGAGAGCCACTTGAAGCAAAGGAATATACAAGAGCAGATTTCTGGAGAACTGTGTGTCATGGTGTATTGTGTTTCTTGCTTTTTATCTTAGATCTTTTCATAGAATTTGTGTTATTTTAGATATAGATCTAGAGCTGCCTTTGCTTATAATTCTGTGTTTATATCTATTGGTTTTTTCTATGTGCATGCAATCAACTCTTATATCTATTGATTGGGATGCACATCTTCCCCATTTCTTCTGTGTTTATATAATTCCCTTCTATAAATATTTCTTTTTTTTAAGAGCTACTTACTTCCTGCAGAACTGTACAACTATGGTTCCTAAGCTGAACAGTTAAAGTAAAACCCCATATAAATACTAGCATACTTTAATTGAAAAATCTGACATGGGAGCCTCATCGGTAAATGAGGGAGATTTATCTCATGACTGCCTAGGTTTTATGCTATGTAGAAAATCTAGCCAACAGATGGCTACTATTGTCAAAATTTCCTTTCAAATAAGGATATATATGTTGGACCTATTTGTGATAGACCTTGTGAGCAATTCAACCCAGTAGTGGATGTGAATTTTAGGAAGATGATACTAGTAAGACCGATTGATGATAATGTACCTATATGGATGGGCAAGGAAGAACAAAAACTAATATAGGATGTTCACACAAACACACAAAAGATAAGAGTACACTGGTGGGAACCCACATGAAAAGAAAATATATAAAAATAAAGTATGAGGATTTCTTGTTGAAAAAAAAATGGTGGTGAAAATCAAGGGACACGTCAGATATTGATATAGACAACATCATCTGGGCATGGAGTCCATGCAAAACATTGAAAGGAGTTGAAATTAAAATACCAAATTAGGGTCATGAAGCTATCTAGAAATACCTTTCACAAATTCATGAACAATAATTAATACCCTTACGAGGGATCAATGCTTATGTAATTTTTAATGTAATTTTATCGAAGGATTGATTGCCTATGGAAATACATTTTCAAATCCATTTCCTCAAAACAACTTGTTTAATGTAATTCTTAACTCTTTGTTGTTCTTCATGATTTATAGAATGGAAAAGCATAAAAGTAGTTAAATTTATCACACTCAACTTGCATATTTACAATATCACAGTATTTTTTTATATAAATTTATATAAAATTTATATCAATATATAATATACATAAAATATTAAATAAATTTAAATATGAAGTATTTCAATAACTACTGTTTTGTATTTTTTAAAAGGCAATATTTTAAAATTACCATCATCTAATTTTTTTTTGATGGGCATAAGTGGCCATCAAATTTAACCCTTGGGTTGATGTAAATTTTTGGCGCCTAGGTTTTTGTAACTTAGCGGTGGCTAGGCTTATGTAGCTTAGCGGTGGGTTGGATTATGAAACTTGCTACAAGTAGGCTAGTGTAACTTTCCAGGCGCTAGGATTATTTCACCTAGATGATTCTACTCTAGTGTAAATTAGTGGCCACTAGGCTTATGTAAGTTAATAACCTATACACTCATGTAAGATAGTGGTTTTTAGGGTTATGTAAGTTAACAACCTATACGCTTATGTAAGATAGTGACCACTAGGATTATTGTCCTTTTATGTAGCTTAGAGGCCGCAAGACTTACATAACTTTAACCCCACTAGGCTTATTTCACCTAACATGTACTTTCATCATGTAAGTTAGCAAGCACTAGGCTTATTGAAGATAACTAACGTGAGGCTTATGTTAAATAGTGACCATTTGGCTTATGTGGGGGATTCAAATAATAACAAAATATAAATCCTAAAATAGTGAAACTAAAATCCAACAATTGGGATTTATAAATTGGATTACAATAGTGGTGTGATGCACCCTAGAATTTACCATGAACAACCCAAGCGTGTTGGCACATGAGCTGAGCGCTCACCCAAAGTGTGCAAAGGTACCAGACCCCTCCTTAGAGTTGCTTGTACATGATGTGAACATGATGAAGATGTAATGTATTCATATCCATAAATAGCATAAATATTCCACAGAGCATATTCCAGATCTAGATCTAAAAGAATCATGAATTAAGCGATAAACATAATGAAGTCAACCATGCAAGATTCAATTACAATCATGTTTAACACCATTATTCACCTAATACACTCCATTATATTAAACATAGTAAATACAAAAATTTCTTACAATAAGTAGTATCAAAAGTTTATGTACGTATCAAATCTGGCAACATAACTCCACAATAGCTCATACACAATGTCTCCTTTACTAGACAAATTAATACATATATATAAGGGTGGGGAATTTCTCTTCACTGCTTATGCACTTACAAAAATAGGTCGCATGCTGAAAATAGTCATGCACCTTTACAATAACATGCACACATGCAAGTGCCCTAATAATAGATCTATTATAGTTAAGTGACAATATTAATCCTATTATTAACTCAAACTCATGCATGGCACTTAGTAGATGCTCTTCCCAAAATAGCATTTACGTGTCACACAAGTCTCCATCCCATTGTGTGCTCCATACACTATCTCCAAAAATATCCTGTAACCATAAAAATGGCTAAGTCTTGAATCAATTTGTCTTTCGCACACGTTTCCTTCCCTATCCTTTCGCGCCTTCAAATATGCCTTGCTACCGCATGCGAATCTTCTGTGTGCCCTCTCCTTAGTGTCATATTCTATCTGCTCAACATTACACCACATTAAACTACATTTCCGTCCTAGAAATGGGGTTGCTCCTAATGTTCCCAAAGAATAAATATTAATAATGAAAGAATGTAAAGAATTACTTTACAAAGAATGGAATTCTATTCTTCAGCACACTCTGCTTCAACCAGAAGGATCAACTCTGGATATTCTTCTTTAATCTCAGCCTCTAAGGTTTTCCAATCATCTAGCCTGTTTCTGGTCTTCTCTGGAATGTCTATAGTGATGGACTGCAACTCATCATGGGTCATCTCTCCCTTTTCATTCTGAAATACAATGACAATGTTAGCCATAGCAGACATACGTCCCTCCAGAAGATCCATCTTTTGTGCTATGAGCTTTCCAAGCTCATCCAACCTCTCCTTATGCAGATGTTGTGCTACTACAAGGGATTCACACCTTTGCTTCACTAACGCCAATCTCTCTGCGTGCCCTAAAGTCTCATCCTTCATTACTTTAAAAACTTCATTATCTTCCAATATAGTTCTGATCCTGATCACTACATATGGAGCTGCGCATATGTTTAAATCATGATATGATTTCTTCAACTCATCTTGTAAAGTTTAGAGGAATGCCTCAGATGACAAAATCTTTCTAATCATGTAGGCCCTTGATTTCTTGTTTAGGGTCCTTTGGTGCTAGCATGCGAATCGGTCCATCCTCAAGCACCAAATCAACTAACGTATGCACATAATGCATAACTGAAGGAAACTTTCTAGGTACCTTAGACTCCAAGTGCGGTCTTGCTTTCAGGACATAATCACCAATTTCTTCTTCCATGCTGATGAAGGCTTCATTATTTTTCTATTCTAAGTCCTTCTCCCCTTTTAGATGTGCTATTTCTATATCTTTTTCCTTGTTATCTTCTCGTAGCGTTCTAATAGTATAAACCTTATCTATGTTCCTCCACACCACTTCTATAGATACATTAACCAAGGCATTTCTAACCTGCTCATTAGAAATGAGAGTTGGATTTATAGTCACGTGCCTTCTCTGCGGTACCTTCTTCATTATTTGGGACACACATGATTCCTCACATACATCAAAATCGGGATCGTCCATGTGAGTTTGCATGGACATGGAAAATTGTTTCCTCGCATGTGTAGTTTCTATGTTTGGGTCCATCAACTCCCATTCATACAACCCCTTAAGGCCCATTGTGCTCATGAAATGGGCTCAAAATTTTTTACTGGTGTCCTTAGCATAGCCCATGCTTGGCCCAACATACTCCCCACTAGTTTTCCTTGTTCTCGGCCCCTTAGGAACTTGAGTGCCAAGGTTTGGAGTTGGATCTTTGATGTTTTGAGAAATATCATGCTCTGTTTATTCTTCCTCCTTCACACCTTCCTCTTCATCCTTCATATACTCATCCCTTGGTTCTTCCACATCTTTTGGTTGTCCAGGGGTTCCAGGCGCACTCTTTGCAGACTCCCTCGCCTCCTCATTCAACTTTAGTTTTCTCTTCTTCCTCTCAGTTGTATCTTTCTAAGGAGAGAGTCATGGTGATCTCCTCATATACTGTGGGGTTCCCTCACCTTAGGTCCTTGTTCTTCTGAATACCCTTTTAAATCTACACTCTCCACAGAATGCTTCTATGTCCAAGTCTTCGTCTTCTTCTTGTACGTGAAGTTGAGTACCCGTGTGCTCAGTATCTACTCTGTCCGTGGGCTGCCTTCGGCCTCTATGATCTAAGCCACCACTGTATTCATGTTATTCATCCTCCTCATCCAATGCTATAGTTTTTGAAGGCTATGGGGTTGACACATTTTCCACCATATGTTTTCCTTTAGGCGGCCCTGGGAACACAAACTCATTTTCTACATACTTTTTATTCTCCAGCTTATGCTTAAGATAAAGGTATACGAGTGCGGATTCACTGTCCCCAATAGCTAAGATTACTAGCTTCATACCTATGATATCTGAAATGAGCCTTTCAATATAGGAAGCCTGACCTAGATACACATATGCCTTCCTTAGAGTGTGGTAGTCATAGTCTAACTTATTTGCATTAAAGTTCAGGTGGCACACATCAGTAAATCAGTAGACTGATGACTAGAAGTTGCATGCTATGAAGGCATATGGTATTTTACACCATGGGACCCATGCCCCATCCCTCATAGTAAATCACGTGATGTAGAAGTGTTGGTACGCCACAGACTGTACCACCTTTCCCACTACCGAAGGTAGCTCCTTGGGAATGCGCCACTCCTCAAATTCTACGTGAATTCAGTCATACCACATCTCCATTCTTTGCTCAAATGGCCCACTCATCGATCCTTCACATAAATATTTGTAAAACCTCTCCATGAGGGAGTTATTTTCCATGGGATACTCCCAGATCTTGTTCTTTGGTCCATCAGGCACTCCAATTTCTTCAAACACAAGGGAAAGGGGGATAGCACAAAAAATCATCTTCTCTCATGTGTGCGATTCCTCAACAATGGTGTTTGCAATGTAGCCTGCTAGGTTGTAGACTACTCCCTGAGACATTTTCTTCGCAACATGCAGCCACATGGTATTCACCTGTGACCATCTCTCTTGATCATTCAACTTGGTCACTAGATACGCGAATTCCTAAACCAGTGGATACTTCTTCAATTTATCAATGTCCATTATGCATGGACACTTAGTATACCCAACTCCTTTCTTGTCTCTACGATTGATGCTTTATCAGTTAGATCACTAGCAAGGTTTGCCCCTGTACCTTTCAATCCTGTCAGTGTCAAAATTAGGGCTGCTGTGATTCTAACCCTTTGTCTGGTGAAATAGAATAAGTCCTCATGGACCCTGTTCATCAGCCATTGGTATAATGGTTCATACTTGCCAAAATATGGGAGCTCATAAAACTGATAAAATCCTACCTACTTCAAAAATTTCTCCCCAACTTCGTCATATATTGGCATATCCTCCACAATGTGCTTGTTGGTCTTTATACTCAACAATGCGTCCAAATATTTCTTTTTGTCAGATATACGGTGGTTGTAGTCACTTATTTTACACATGTGGATGTGGGAATCCCACTCTTGTCTGACTATCACACCTTCTGGGTATTACATCTCTAAAAAATTAGTATCGGGGGCCATTTAAACTTCATCTTCTACCTTCTTCTTTCCTTTCATGCTTGTTGTAGGTGCTTTCTTTGGTGCCATCATAAAAATCCTCCTTTTCACTATCTATAACAAACAAATCAAACCCTAGCTCGAATCTGCATGCCCTAGCTTGAAACCGCATTCCCTAGCTTCTTTTCAACACCTCTACTCCTATCAAACCCTTCACTAATAGGGATGTAAGCCTCTTCCTTGTAATAATCCGCTCTCCATGTCTGGTTTCACACTTCCATGTCTGGTTTCACACTCTCCGCACCTCAATATGACTCGTTCGGCTCGATCACACTTAGCTCACTCAAATACTTTTGATCGCAAAGGTAAAAAAGACCCCACATCACGTCCTTATATAGATTTTAAAAAAATTAGTGCATTTATTTCTCCACCAACCAAAAATCCTCTCATTAATTGACCATTTTCACAATCTCCTCATGACACATCTTCCTGCCCTAGCTTTAACCTTCTAACATGCCTTCCTACATAGAATTATCTTTAGCGCACTTCCATACGCCTGAGTACCTCGCTACTGTGCTTTCCCCCAGTAGTCTCCATGGCCACTTCTTACCTCACGTTATACAGTTCCCTAATTTATCTTCATCTATGGTCATCATTTTAAAGCAATCTCTTTTCTAACAAATCCTCTCCAAAGTTGAATAACACTTGTAATAGTTTGTTCCTTTATGTCTAACCAGTTATAACTAACCACCCCACACCAATGGTACGTGCAGTCCTTTGTGCATAAAATTTATTCAAATGGTAATTAACTTCCATCACGCAAACATGCTTATTACACAATACACCAACTAAATTGAAAAAACATAGTGACAAAAAAGGAAATACATTAAGGAAATACATAAATGAAAACCTAGTCTAAATGGTAACAGTGCCATATTACAAACACCAAGAAGACTTATTAATAGTAGGGCTTCAACCTACTCCCGTTAAAGTAACCGAGTAAGCGTATTCCATTAAGTATCTCTAAGTGATAATTGCTTGATTCAAGTATATGAGTGATAATATACAGTCCCAACCAATGCACTTTAAGTTTTCCTAGATGGGGCAGAAACTTAGAGTCATAAACAAGCACTATCTTTCCCATCTCAATTTTTTTGTCCCTAATGTACCTGTCATGCCATGCCTTTTTCCTGGACTTTTCCTGCTTGTGACTCCAATGTCTGATGGTGTGCCTCTCATCCAACTGTATCAATTTATCAATTCTTTCTTACAAAGCTTTCTCATCAGCTAGACCTTTAGTGCGCATAATATGTAAAGAAGGTAACATGAATTCCATAGGAAGAACTGCTTCTATTCCAAACACCAACTGAAAGGGTGTGGCCTTGTTTAATCTCTTATATGTTGTTCTATACGCCCAAAGCACGACAGAAAATTTATTATCCCAATCTTTCCTTCCAATGTCACAATTTTTTTTCAATGTCCGGCTTAAAATCTTGTTGAAGGCCTCAACAGTGCCATTTTCTTGAGGATGATAGGGTGTAGTATTATGGTGCAAAATCATAAATTCATCTAATAGTATCCTTATCATTTCATTCAAAAAGTGTGTACCCCTATCACTTTTCAAGGTTAGTGGGCATCTATACCTTATAAGAACATTTTCCCATAAGAACCTGACTGTTGTAGTTGCTGTACAATCCTTGGTAGGTGCTACTTCTTCCCACCTTGTAAGATGATTTGTGTAAGTGATGATGTAGCGCGATCCAGTTCTACGTGCGGCTGGTAAAATAGGACCCACAAAGTCTATAGCCAATTTTTCAAACGACTCTACAGAATAGGTCTTAAAGGCATGTCTTCTCTTTGCCCAAGTTTATCAACGTGTTGATAGTGATCACATGCCTTAGAATATACTTTACAATCCTTGTAGAGGGTGTCCTACCATAATCCAATGAATAGAATCTTGTGCGCAGTGGTGTCACCTGCATAGTGCCCACCTGCAATACCACCATGAGCCTCTTTCATGATATTCGAGAACTCGTGCTCTAGTACACACCGACGCAATACTTAATCTCGACCTAACTTGTATAGGTTACCACTAATCAACATAAAAGGTGCAACACAAATTGCAAGTTATTTATTCTCCAAGGATTTCATTCCTTCTTACGCCACACCTGTTTGGTAAAAGATAGCAATATCCTCCAATCTTGAAGGTGCACGTTGTAACTGATGGGTGTTGTTATTCCCTTCATTTAATTAACTTCTTGTTGATGTCATATCAAACCAGGGGTGTGTCTAAAGCTATATGCAACAAGAGTAATCTTATCGATCTAGTAGTTGACTGTAGTTATTTTTGTATTTTCCGGGGGATGTTTTCAATGTCTTAAGGACTTCTTGGTAAAACCTTATTTAAATCATACTATGAAAACTTGCTGAAAGTAAACACACTGAAAGCTTTGCTGAAAGGAAACACACTGTGCAGAATGGAAATAAACACACTTGCTTCTGAAAGTAAACACACTTGCTTTTGGAAATAAACACACTCAATTTAGAATGCTTGAAAATGATTGCAAGAAATATAAGAATCTATCTAAACACTTGTAGGAACAAGTATACAACAGAGTTTAACTGGAAGAATTAAAACAATATAAAATTAACAGATCGAAGATATTTGCTGAAGAAATATAAATACCAAATAAATGAATATCCTGGTCCTTGGGGGAGTGGGCCCTTGCTCCTCCTCAAATCAAGATTTAATAATTCATAATTATCTCAAACAGGAATGGCTATTTTATTGATAAAACATTTGGTATTACAAAACATACTGGATCTGAGTACTTAGTCTATATTTCTCTTTTCTGTTCTATATCTATTTCATATCATATTCTATCTATTATATATCTATCTACTACAGGTTTGATTTTATATACATTTTACAATCATAGCTGTCTCAATGATTATGATGAAATCGAATCGTGCCCATAATAGATGCTGAGTCGGATTGTGGCTGATTAGACAACTGTAAGATAACTATCTCTGGATCTATGTTCAGAAATCTTCTCATCCTTTCCTGATTGAAAGGGTCGTAGATGCAAAATCTCTGGATGTGGTTAGAATAGATAACTCTCATTGGTTCCAGAACTTCAGAGAAGTTCCAAAATCATAGGAAATCGTTAAGGATCAAAACCGTGAGAGTTCCGGAGCTATACCCAGGAGTTCTGGAACTAAGTCCAAAAATTTCGGAACTAAATATTGGAGTTCTGGAACTAAGTCCAAAAGTTTCAGAACTAAATGATGACTGTGTGATGGAGTTCTAGAACTAGCTTGGAAGCTTCAGAACTAAGCTATGTGGGAAAAATGTTACCGAAAACATATTGAATGCTTCCTGATTCATTTTCTCGACTGATTAGACCTGCTTTATTACAAAACCAAATTTCAAACACACACTTCGTCAAGAATTTCAGAGCTTTTAAACATTAGAATCACAATCAATCAAAAGACAAACAATTACATCCTAACTCATATCAGATCAACTAAAAGTCACAAAATGCAATCAAACTTAATAAAAATGAGAGTAAGATGAGATCATATATTATAAATTAATCAGACATATTCTGGCCTCATCATTTCCCCCAAACTTACTTGTTTGTAAGTCCCTTTACAAACTTCATTATTAAAAAGTGGGGTTATATGTTTTGCATTCCATTTGATTGCTCAGATCAAATGGCTGAAACTAGATTTTCCAATGCTTAAACTTAGATGTACTGTACCCAGCTTCTACTTCTATTTTCCTCTCCCACTCTTCAAATTCAGTAGGATCTTGAGGTTCTCTATTTTTCCAAGGAGACATGGGGTGAAAAGTAGAGAGGGCCTTGTTTGCATTCCCATCCATATTTGCCTGTAGGTTTCATTGACTTGGAGAATTATTGTGCATAACACTTTTTCCCTTTCTAAACTCCAGATTAGATTTGTAGGGGAAATAACTTCCCTTCTTCTTAAGGAAACAGTAACGAGTTCCCAAGTCTTTGAGCATCCTTCATAAATATCTTCAAACTTTTCCTCCTCATAAGAGGTGAAGGAATCAATAATCTTTTGTAGAATGATAAGATAATGTGTCTTGAATCTCTCATCAAAGGCATGAGTTCTAAAATGTATGAGGAAGGTAGAAGGTTTACCATAGTGAGCTCTCATACAGAGACCCGTTGAGCTAGCTTTCGATAAAAATTTAGATTCCCTTTCCTTCCATGTAATTTGGTTTTACAGAATAGAGAAAAATGCATTGAGCTGGCTCTCCCCTACATACAAATTGATCATAAATCCTGTGTTTTTCTCTAGCATAAAATTACAAAGATAAAATTCACATAGAATATTTTTCTGCTCAGGACTGGATAGAGAGTAAGTTGCCATGAATTCAGATTCATCTTTTAGTTCATGTGGAAGCCCACATGCAATCTTTGACAGCTGCCAGTGAATGAACTGCTCTTCTAAAAACACACTATATGCAGGAGAGGGCCTCTTGCAGGCAAACCGTTTTTCACTCATAATACAAACCATATGAATTTTTGTAAGACATTTATATTTATTTCCTTCCTCCTTATAAAACTTTTCTTCCCATTCTTTTCTTTCCTTCTTTTCTTCTTCCATCTTGGTATTTAATTCTTCATTTGATGTTTTAGCTTCTATAAGTTCCCTGCAAGTGTCATTCCCTAGCTGTTTGAGTGGAAAATATGTTAACTCAGTCTGTGCAGAGACTGTGGACACAAAATTCTATTTCTTGGAAGTCTGACATTCTTTCTCTTTTTCTATCAGTTGTTTCTTAGTTGCTGATAATTACTCAGTCCTGGATGCAAGTTGAGTTGTTAGCTCTCCAATGAGAATTTCCCTTTGTTCTAATTTGAGTTTGATGAAATCCAATTCTTCATCCTTTTCTCTGATAATGAGATATGCTCTAGACAAGAACATAGTCTGTTTAACTTGATGTCTTTCTTCTTCCTCTGAAATTACTTGAGGAGTTGGGCATTCTTCCTCTATCAAAGGAAATTTTCCTTTTCTTCTCCAGGATGCCAACTCTTCTTCTTCATGTGGCAATGTTGATGGTTCAACCAAGTCTTGAAATTCCTTCTCTTCAAGTCTCTCATCTCCTCTATCCATCTCAGCTTGGCTTGGCTTAGGAGGAGTCATGGCCATGCTGCCCAAAATATCAGAAGCTTCCTTTTGCATCCTTTCCTGATCACTCCTTCTCTCTGGGGTTTCCCTTGACCTCTTATGAATTTTTCTTCTCTGGGGAATTTCAACATGCCCAGCGGTGGATTTCCTTCTAGAGCTGCTTCTTACTATTCTTTATTGCTCTTGTATGGGTGAGCTATCACCGTCAGAGATAGATATTAGCTCCCCTGAAGCTACTGTAGAAGAAGGAATTTCCTTCAAAGGTACAGAAGGTTCTATTGTTTTGATCTTTCTCATAGACCTTCTTCTATTTGGTATATTCTCTCTTTCCTTTTCCCTCTGTTCTTCTATAGGGGTATCAATTTCCATATTAGTCGAAGGATAAAATGGGGCTGGAATTGTCCTTCTAATAATATCAGGGTTTTTCTTGAACTTGCCAAGAAACTTCTCCCAAATTTCTTCGCCATTTTTTTTCGGCAGAAAATGGTGCAGACATATTAAATGAATTAGACTGTGATGCCTGATTGTCCCAACACCTCAAGAATACCTCTGAGCCAAGGTCTGGATAGAATAAAAAAGAAACCTTGGAAGATTTATTATGTACTCAGGTTTTGTGGCTCCATATTTTAGATATATGAGCATTTTTAAGACTTCTTTTCCCACAGACCCAAATTGATCATCACAGGTTAAATATTTCACTATCCAAAATGCTACCCTATCAAAGGGTTTGGGAAAATTGGCCCTTCTGACCCCTTTTATGATTTTTTTTGTATTGTAGATGTACTGGGGTTCAGTTTCTCCTTCTTGTAGTAAGACTTCAACCAGTTCTTTCAAAGTCTGTTTGGCAGGTTGTGGGACATGCACAATTGGCACTCCAGACACGTTACTTACAATATTTACAGAAAAAATAATAAAGATATTTCTCACCTTTGTCCTGGATTACTCTAGGTTTATGACGAATTCTTTTACCAATTCATCATTATGCCTTGAATATTTATTCAGGAACTCTAGCCATCCTGCATTCTCAAAGATAGATGCCACTTCTTCGTCTGCAAGCATATGAGAATCATCCTCTGGTTCTGATTTATTTTTAATCCCCACGCTCGAGTTCTGTCTCTTTTGATTTTGTGCAAATTGGTTGCAGACCCTCTTGCTTAGTTGTGGAACTGACGAATTTGGTTGCGGAACCTCTATTCTTAGCTGCGGAACCTCTGTTCTTTGCTGTGGAACACAAGCTTAATTCGCTGCTCCTCCCTCAAAATATCTCTGCAACTTATTTCACTTAATTTTTCAATAATGATTACTAATGATAACCATGCCACCACTTATTCCATCCAAATCATCTTCATGATTATACACTTGTAATCTTAATGTATAAATAGATGACTCATCATACCTACTTTTAAATTAAATCAAATCACACATGCAAACATTTTATTCAACCCTAAATAAGTTAAAAGATATAATTACCGTCCTTGATGATGTAATCCTTTTGTTATGATGACTTGTCATTCCTACAAGTGGAACAAAACATGATTAGATAAGACAACTGGAATTCAAAATAATTCCCTTTTATTTGAACTAGCCAAAAGAAGAGGTCAACCGCTATTTGTTGGTTTTCAATTGACCTTTGAGAGAGTTTCTTTTTTTCTTTTATTTATTTATTTATTTCTTTTTTGGGGGAAGAAAACGCCATTTAATAGTTTTCATCTTCTTCCCTTTATTCAAGATCTATCATCTGGTTATTTGATCATTTTGAAATAACTGGGTTCTTCCATATGATCAAATTGTTTGTCTACTTCAATCTTCCTGAAGAATTCATCCTTAGTGGGAGGATTCCTATAGAGTTTCAACCTATGTCATTGACCAAGATTGTTCTGCTGCTGCCATCAATGGGAAGTAACTAAATAGAACCATTGTCAAATATCTGCTCAATCTGATAGGGTCCCAACCATCTTTTCTCAATTTTCCCTTGAATTATGGGTACTTAGAATCAAATAGTAATTCCCAGTATCCTACTTTGAATTGTCTTTTCTTGATATGTGTGTCATGCCATTGCTTCCTTTGCTCTTTAATATCTCTGTCTGCTGAAGTGCTTCCTTCTTTAATTCATCCAACTCATTAAGTTGAAGGATTCTTTCTTTTTGAGCTGCATTCAACTCAATTCCCACCTTAATTGCTTTCCTCAATGTCTGAAGTTCAAAATCTATAGGCAACAATGGATTTTTCCCATAGACTAATTCATATGGTGAAAACCTTATTGTAGTTTTCCAAGTTATATTATAAGCTCACACAGCTTCATGTAGTCTTTTTACCCAATATTTTCTCCCAGCTTCAACTATTTTGGTAAGGATGTTCTCTAATTCTCTGTTATTACTTTAGCTTGTCCATTTGATTGTGGGTGGTAAGGAGATGACTTCCTATGATTGATTTGATAATACCTTGTGAAATCTTGGATCATATTAGACATGAATTGTGGTCCCTGATTTGAAACTATGCTCCTCAATGCTCCAATTTTTTTCATAATTCTATTCTAAAGGAAATCAACAACTACTTCCTCAGTGGCATTTGTCAATGCCTGCACTTCTGCCCATTTTTTCATATAGTCAGTACACATAAGAATATATTCCTTCCCTTGTGAAGGAGGATTAAAGGGACCAACAAAATCTAATCCCCATCTCTCAAATGGTTCAACCACAACTTGAGGTTGAAGAGGCATTTCATTGGTGAAAGTTGGCTGTCCCATCCTTTGACAAAGATCACACCGCTTGATATATCTCTTCACATCCTTGTACAGAGATGACCAATAATAACCAGTGCCAAGTATCTTATGAGATGTTCTTTTCACTGAATAGTGTCCTCCACTTGGTTTATCATGACATGCTCAGGATGTCAAAGATTTCATCCTCTCTCACACACCTACGCAAAAATAAAGTCAGGACCACATTTAAATAGCATTCCATTTAACCATTTGAATTGTGCACTGGTTTTGATTAACTTCTTTATTTGTTTCTTAGTGAAAGAAGGAGGAAACTTCCTTGTTGCAAGATAATTTTCCATATCAGCAAACCATGGAGTACTTGCTGAGATTACAAACAATTGTTCATCTGGAAAGTTATCCTTGACTAGATCTTGCTCCCATGTGGTGGTTAGTCTTGACAAAAAATCAGCTACCACATTAGATTTACCTAGATTATCTACAATGGTAATATCAAATTCTTACATAAGTAATAACCATCTAATTATTCTTCCTCCAACCACTGGTTTGTTCATTAAATACTTGATTGCTGAATGATCTGTGTACAAATATCTTGTACCCTGTAATATAATGTCTGAATTTATTGATTGCATAAATCACAACAAGAAATTCTTTTTCAGTGGTGGTGTAATTCTTTTCAGTGGGAGTAAGATTATTGCTAAGATAATAAATGGCATACATCTTTCCTTCTTCATCTTTCTGTCCCAAAACTACACCAATGGAATAATTTGAGGCATCTGTTTGGATATGGAATGAATTTTCCCAATTAGGGCCTCTCAATATTGGGGCAATGATTAATTTTTTTTTAATTTCTTCAAAAGCATGTTGACACTTTTCATCTGAAAGTAATTCACAGTCCTTGGTTAGCAAATTAAACATAGGGGCAATAATTTTACTGAAATCTTTTATAAAGCGCCTATAGTACCCAGCATGCCCTAGAAATGATTTGATGTCTGTGGGGGTCTGAGGAATAGGTAAATCTGAAATGATCCTAATTTTATTTTGATTCACCTGAATTTCTCTTTTTGAAATATGGTGTCCTAATACAATCCCCTCATCCATCATCATCAAACATTTTTCATCACTAAGAGACATGTTGTATTGTTCACATCTTGTTAACACTGTGTCCATATTTCTCAAAGCATCTTCAAATGTATCTCTGTGTACAGTGAAGTCATCC
Source organism: Taxus chinensis (assembly GCA_019776745.2). NCBI lineage: Eukaryota > Viridiplantae > Streptophyta > Pinopsida > Cupressales > Taxaceae > Taxus > Taxus chinensis. The sequence goes on from CM034151.1 coordinate 436,286,202, forward strand.
ATATATACCTCAACACAATCATTTGTTAGATCAACAAAAATTACAAGTACAACTCTCTGGAAAGTTGTAGGAGCATTGCATAAACCAAATGGTAACACCCTATAGGTAAAAGTTCCCCATGGACATGTAAATGTATTTTTGTCCTGATCTTCAACAACTCTGATCTGATTGTACCCACTAAAGCTATCAAAGAAAGAAAAGTACTGTTTACCTGAAAGGTTATCTAGGACTTGATCTATGAATGGTAAGGGAAAATAATCTCTCATTGCGGCTTTGTTCAGTTCCCTATAGTCAACACATATTCTCCATTTTCTATTCTTTTTGGGAACAATTACAAGAGGATATACCCACTGACTATCTGAGATAGGGTAGATAAAACCTACTTGTAATAGTTTTTCAATTTCTTGTTTGACTATATCCCTTAAGGCTGGGTTAATCCTTCTTTGAGGATGCCTAACTAGTTTAATGTTTTTAGCATAGATGTGATGAGTAAAAATACTTGGGTGAATTCCCTTCATGTATTTGTAACCCAAGCAAAAGCTTTAGTATGATTTTTTAGAACATCAAACAATTTAGCTTCTTCATCATCCTTCAACTAGCTATTAATGTTTAAAGTTTTACTCGGTTGAATTTCAACATGTTTGGTTCTAATATGTGATGAACTGATTTGTGGGAAGGGTTTCATTAAAGTATTTAATGGACATGCATGTGGTAAAAACATATGGTATGTAGCAACATATCCAAAAGTTCCTTGAGACAGAATACTAGGAAAAGGACAGTAATGAGAATTATGATACTTATCTCTTTGCAAACCAACTTCTTCGTCATTGCTACTTTTCATAAATTCTTCACCACTTCCTGATGTACTTGAAACTGAAGCTACTAATTCATCCTCTCCCCACGATAAATCTCATTCATCTGGAGTGAAATTATTTCCAATAAAAGAGAATTGCTATTGTCATGGTTCCAGAACTAAATGTGGTGGTTCCGAAACTATTTCTGATTGCCTCGAGGATAGCTGGTTCTCATCCAATGGTGGATTAATCATCTCTTCTACTTCTCTTACATGATCCTGAAATGTGATCATAGCCAAAGAAGAAAAAAATTGTTTATTAGTTTCAGGAGAATCAACCCATAATTGTCCATGATTGTCAGTAAAAGGTCGTGCAAAAGGATATAAGGAAATTTGTTTAGAGTTCTTACCATTCGAGTTTTTCATATCACCTAATCTGCAATAAATTAAAGCAACAACTATAGCTAACCATGGTCTACCCAAAATAATGGGATAACCCAATGTTTTACCTTTTGGCTGCAGTATAAGGAAGTCAACTGGATATTCCCATGAATCAACCATAGCTGCCACATCTTCAATAATTCCTTCTGGTTTTTCTACTGAATGGTTTGCCATCTACAATATGGTATTAGTAGGCTGTATACCTATTAATGGTAATGTTGTCAGAGTATCCACTATCATTACATTGATATCTGCCCCCAAATCTTACATTATGTATATCCTTATTTCCTATCATTACATTGATATCTGCCCCCAAATCTACCAAAACATTATGTATATCCTTATTTCCTATACAGAAAAATAACAAGACTTCCAGGATCTCCGTATTTGGGAAGTAAAAGTTTTCCTGCTAATAAATCAACAAGTTTCCCATCTACTTTAATAGTCTTGGGGTACTGTTTCTTCCTTCTAGGATTTTTCAGACATAACATTTTGATTAATTTGTTCAATTCTGGAATGTCTTTAATTGCTTGTAATAGTGGTATTTCAATATTCAATTTCCTTAATTCCTGTACCAATTCAAACTCCTTGATTTCTATAGCTTCTTTAAATCTCTCTGGAAATGGAGTCTCAGTAGTGTTGCTATCTGGTTCCTTTTCTTTTCTTTCTATATCCTCTTTTGGAACAATAGAACTAGGGATTTCATTTTCTTCTGTCATTTCAGTGATTATAAGGGGTGGACTGTTAATGATTTTTCCAGATCTAGTTTGAATATCCTTACAATCCATAACATGTAAATCAACTGATTTTTCTTGTTCTGCTCCATAAACATGAGTTGTTTGTTTGTTTCTTGGGTTTGCTACTGGATGTGCTGGTATTTACGTTTGGACTACATTCTTAGTTTGTGAATTTTGTGCAAGGGATCCCATGATGGTCTGTTGATTTTGATTTGGATATGTTCTTCCTTGAGCATAATTACTAGGGTTCCATCTAGGTTGTGACCAAGCATAAGGATTTCCTTGACCAACCCATGGTTGTTGATGTCCATGAGCATACAAAGCTTGATTTGCCCAATCTTGAGGGTTCCAAGTTGGTTGAGGTACCCAAGGTGGTTGTCCCTAATTTTGTGGTACTAACTGTGCAGCCCATGGCATTGTCCATGGATTCGGAGTTGATCTTAGCAAAAACTGCCCTTGGTTAGGTTATCTCTGAACAAAATTCAATTCTTCTGTTGTAGATGAGGCACTGGTTTGTTTGAGTTGATTTTTAATAACGGGAAGTAAAGAACAAACATTAGTATCATGTTCTTTAGATTCACAGATAAAACACATTTCTATTTTATCCAAAGGACAATCTCTTAGTGCATGCTTCTTCCTGCACCTAGGACAATACATAGCCAATGGTTTAGTTTTGGCATTTGCTTTAGCTTGTAATCCATCCATAGTAGAGGTTAATTGCACTAAATTGTCTGTTTTAAAGTTTGCTAACTCATCTATTAGTTTTTTCATATCTGAATTCAAATTCTTTACTGATTTTCCTTTTCTAGGTCCACCTCTCGTTCTGGAATAACTTCTACAAATATCTTTAATTTCATTCATTCTTAATTGACCAATGTCTCCACCTCCTGTCAAGTTAAGGGTTTCCCTAGATTCGTCATCCAAACCTTTAAGAAAATGGTTTTACTTAACTCCTCTTGAAGCACAAATCCACATCTTTTGCTAACAAAGAGGAATATGTCTAAATAGTCTTCTATGTTTTCATCTTCTTCCTGCTTGATTTTGAAGAATTCTTCCTTTCTATTTCTCCCTCTACAATAATCCTGGTGTTTTTCTAGGAAGACAATCTCCATTTGTGCCCAAGTGCTAATAGAGTTGGATGGTAATCCCATGAACCACCTCATTGCTGCATCCTTCAAAGTGGATGGAAACAACTTGAGTTTTTGATTATCTGTCTTATAGTCATATGTCTGACATAGTACCTTGAACTCAAACAGAAATTAGTCAGGATCTTCAGATGACATCCCTCTAAATGTGGGTAAATGTGTAGGTGAGATATTTTTCATTGATGTATCATCATCTCCCGATTGGATTGGATATGTAAAGGTCCTATCAGGTACTCTCTTAGCTTCTCGTGCCATTTTAAAAATATTTTCTGAATTTTCCTCCCAATCAATGTGGTAAGCGGTATGCCTTGGGGAAGGTGAAAAATCAAGAGTAGGAGGCTAACTACTCAATTAAGAATCAAAACTCACTCTAAATGGATCTTGAGTAATAATCCTTCTCCTAGAAGTTCCACTTCCTTCAGGTGATTGATCTAAGAATTCCAAAGGTGGCAATTCTATTTCTTGTCTGACAGGGGATGATGGTGCCTCTGATTCTTGATCAATTTCCTTACTTTGACTAGAGGATGATATGAATTCTTGTGAATATGTTTTTGGGAGGAATCTAACCTGCGAGTCTCTTACTCTACTCATATATTTTATGATATAGTAGGGAAGATCCTTCAACTACTAGATGTATGATTTTTTTCTCTTGCTAACACTTAATTAGAATGTTCTAACTAGTGTCCCATGAAATGGTGCCAAAAATGATGGGTGTCGTTATTCCCTTCATTTAATCAACTTCTTGTTGATGTCATATCAAACCAGGGGTGTGTCTAAAGCTATATGCAACAAGAGTAATCTTATCGATCTAGTAGTTGATTGTAGTTATTTTTGTATTTTCTGGGGGATCTTTTCAATGTCTTAAGGACTTCTTGGTAAAACCTTATTTAAATCATACTATGAAAACTTGTTGAAAGTAAACACACTGAAAGCTTTGCTGAAAGGAAACACACTGTGCAGAATGGAAATAAACACACTTGCTTCTAAAAGTAAACACACTTGCTTTTGGAAATAAACACACTCAATTTAGAATGCTTTGAAAATGATTGCAAGAAATATAAGAATCTATCTAAACACCTGTAGGAACAAGTATACAACAGAGTTTAACTGGAAGAATTAAAACAATATAAAATTAACAGATCTAAGCTATTTGCTGAAGAAATATAAATACCAAATAAATGAATATCTTGGTCCTTGGGGGAGTGGGCCCTTGCTCCTCCTCAAATCAGGATTTAACAACTCAGAATTCTCTCAAATAGGAATGACTATTTTATTGATAAAACATTCGGTATTACAAAACGTATTGGATCTGAGTACTTAGTCTATATTTCTCTTTTCTATTCTATATCTATTTCATATCATATTCTATCTATTATATATCTATCTACTACATGTCTGATTTTATATACATTTTACAATCATAGTTGTCTCAATGATTCTGATGAAATCGAATTGTGCCTAGAATAGATGCTGAGTCAGATTGTGGCTGATCAGACAGCTATAAGATAACTATCCCTAGATCTGCATTCACAAATCTTATCATCCTTTCCTAATTAAAATGGTCGTAGATGCAAAATCTCTGGATGTGGTTAGAATAGATAACTCCCATCAATTTAGGAACTTCAGAGATGTTCTAGAACCATAGGAAATTGTTAAGGATCAAAACCGTGAGAGTTCCGAAGCTATACCCAGGAGTTCCAAAACTAAGTCTGAAAATTCACGGAACTAAATACTGGAGTTCTAGAACTAAGTCCAAAAGTTTCGAAACTAAATGATGATTGTGTGATGGAGTTCTGGAACTAGCTTGGAAGTTTTGGAACTAAGCTGTGTGGGAACAAACGTTACCAAAAACATAATGAATGCTTCCTGCTTCATTTCCTTGACTGATTAAACCTGCTTTATTACAAAACCAAATTTCAAACACACACTTCGTTAGGAATTTCAGAGCTTTTAAAATTTAGAATCGCAATCAATCAAAGACAAAAAATTACATCCTAACTCATATCAGATCAACTAAAGTCACAAAATGCAATCAAACTTACTAAAAAGGAGAGTAAGATGAGATCATATATTATAAATTAATCAGACATATTCTAGCCTCATCAGTAACCTTTACAGTTGTGCATCTGAAATTGTATCTTCAATTGTCTGTGCATCCTCCCTCGACTGAATTCTTGATAAGTGGTCTGGACCAGAATTATTTTTCCCTGGTTTTACCACAACTGTGAAATCAAATTCTTGGAATAAGAGAACCCATCGACATATGCGCCCCTATAAAACGATCTTGTTTACCAAGTATTTCAATTCCATGTGATTGGTGTAAAATACAAATGGTGTTGCTAGAAGGTATTGTCGAAATTTATGCAGTGTATATATCATTGACAAGGCTTCACGTTCAGTAGTTGTATAGTTCTACTCTGTAGGAGTCTAATTTCTATTAGAAAAACATATAAGATGATCTATAATACCTTCTCCAGGCTGAAGCTAACACCATACTAATGGTCGTGCCAGAGGCATCCACATGTACATGAAACGGTGTGTCCCACGAGGGAAAACACAGAATAGACATTGTAGTAAGTCTCTCCTTTAATGTCTCGAATGCATGCTGCTGCGGTTCTCCCTAATCAAATGTCCCTTTTCCTTTTAGTAATTATTTCAAGGGTGCGGTAACCTTAGCATATTCTTTGATAAATTTTCTATATTACCCTGTGTGACCCAAGAATCTACGTACCTCACTTTGAATGGTAGGCTCTTCTAGGCCTACAATAACTGTAAACTTACCTGTATCTACTAACAAACCTTCCTTGCAGATGATGTACCCTAACAGAGTGCCAAAAGGTGTAGCAAACACACACTTCTTGATGCTCAAAGAGATGCTTAACTATCTACATATTTCAAACATTAAGAACAAATTATCACAATGATCTTTAACCAATCCATACACCGTCTAATAATCCAAGTAAACTTGCAATAAAATGTGAATAAAATCCCAGAATTATTGAACTATTCATGAAAATATAGTAAGCACATTTTTCAGACCAAAGGGCATCAAAGTATATGCAAAACTTCCCCATTTAGTGGTGAAAGTTGTTTTTTTCTTGATCTTTTTGTGTAATCCGGACCTGATGATACCCAGAGAATCCATCTATAAAAGAATAGATTTTGCGCCATGCAACACCTTCTAATATCTCATATGTGAAAGGTGTAGGAAAGGGATCAATCATACATGTAACATTCAGTTCTCTATAATCCACACAAATCCTAATCCAACCATCTTTATTTATACTAATAACCACGGGGCTAACCCACTCTGATTATTCTAGGGGCTTGATGATGCAAAACTTCAACATCTTGTCAATTTCTTCTTTAAATTTTCCGCACAAGTTAGGGTTCATCCTACAGGGTCTCTTCCTGACCGGGTGCACACCTTCCTTAAGCTTTATCTTCATCTCTCCTAATGATTCAAGAACTCATTTTAATTCATGGCATCCCCCAGGACATAAGTCCTAAAAATCACAGAGAAAATCCACTATCTTTGCCACTTCATATTCAGACCAATAATCTCCAATTATTGCCTCTTTAGGTTTAGCATCCATACCAATTTTCACTTTCTTTGTCCTCATAGGTTCATGATAGACATGTGCATTATTATTCGTACTGTCCAAGACCTTGCACATACCTAATAAAAGATCTATATCCATATTTTCTACTTCTTCATCATCTACTATGTAGACCATCTTTCCTTTTTATTTCTTCAAGCAAATGTGCTTAGGTAGTGTGGCATCTATCTCTGCTTCTTCATTAAAGTGTGTTCCTAAGTCGTTCTCATCAAATTAATCCTAAATGATTTCTTCTGCCTTTACATTTTTTCCCATAGTTAAACAATTTATAACCCTTAATGCCTCTTCTACTGGAGGTTTAATAGAGAAGTAGTCAAAATTCTAGACCATACTTGCAATCAAATCCTGCCAATTTCTAGTTTCTCTATGTAGCTCCGCATATACATACCAAGCACATGTGCAACCTTATAAAGTGGAATAAATTTTGTGCACCCATATTGAAGGTGGTAAAGCTTCCTTCCCCTCTTTCCAGATCCTCTCACACTATTTAATGTTGTGCTAAATAGGTTCATTACCATGGTATGTGCAGATTTGAGTAGGTGCATTGCTCCTAGAAAACTGAGTTGTAAGAGAAATCCTTACTTCATTCCATTCTACAAGATTATCCCTGTGAACCACCCACTAGCACCCTACTGTCCCACACAGGGTATATGATAACATATTTTTTCTTTCCAATTGGTCTATCCATTATTCCTCCATGGCACGCAGGAATATTGTAGGGTCTCCTTCTCTAGTGTACCAAGGTACAGAGCTATTACCTATCCTCCTGATGCAACGAAGTTTACTTTTCCATGTAAATTCACTCCCTACTTCCTGCCCAACCATCCCACAAGTACCATGAGCCAAATTATCACAAGAAATACTTGTAGTCTCACTAATAGACTACACATATTCCCACTAAAGAATTCCTTCCTTAGATGGCTTGAGTACTTCTGGGTCCCAAATGGTGCGTAAATAAATCCTATTCAGATCTTCCTCACTCAAAGGCTCAACATAGGGCATAAAATTCCCATCTGTTAAAGGGATAATAACTCTTTCCTCATTTTTCTCAAATTTGATATATCCCTTTTTGAATCGAATATCAACATTGGTTACGTAACACCAAGGGTGCCCAAGCAGAGCTTGGAAAATATCTACTTTTGAGAGTGCTAAGACCTCAAAATCCCCTGTGAACTTGTCCTCTTGTATAGTAATGGATGCATATTTTAAAACTCCGATAGTAGTGGTCTTAGTTTGATTAGCCATAAATCAGTACATTAGAAGATGACTGAAACAAAGGTCTCCCCATCTGTACCCATACATCTAAAGTAAGCACATTTACTTCTGCGCCTGTGTCAATCAATATATTACTTAAGAGCCATCCATCGACAACAAAATTTAGAATGATCTCCTTGTCGTAGTCTAAGCTATGGGGGGGAAGATTTGCATACAGGATCTGATGCTCATTCTCAATATTCACATGTGAAGTGTTTCCCTTTAGCCAAATCCTTAGTAATGGAATGATATTCTCTTGGCGCAACATTGTGCATACCTCCTTCAAGTCATCAATATCTGACTAGACCACCTCTACTACCTTCTTATGTAACATCTTTCGTGATTGTTCCTTTAAACACTGTATTTCCCCTTGAAGGTATATGTGTACTTCCATGGTCTCCTCATAAACCTCCTTCTAGTGCACATAATCTAGATATCTTGCATGAAAAATGTCCTCCTTAGTGATAGTAGGATTCTACTATAATGCCTCTCAGGTGCGCATAGTTTCAGCACGTGTAGTGATCTTCATAGGCAATACCTCAGGTTACAGTTCCAACTTTGGCATCCACGGATTCTCTATAGTGCGTTGTATCCTAACCATCCCCATGCCTTTGTTCTCCTGTCTATGTTGTTTTCTAAGATGCTCGTATAAATCCGAGAATTCCTCATAGCTATGATTATTCCCACAGAAAGAACAAGTAATATTTTGAGGACAATCGCGCCTGTAGTGGTTAGGTGATCTGCATGTAAATCATATTTGGTGAGGGAATTCACTTCGTCCACCACCACGGCCTTGACCTCCGAATCCACAATGGTATCCTCAACCTCTTCCACGTCCTCCTTCATAGTGCCCCTCATTCCAATCATAGTGTGCTTGATTGTGATTTTGATCCTGGTGCTTACCTTTACCCTTAGAGTTATCTAATACTCCTTTCTGTCACACACCAATATCTCTAACATCATGGATCTAACCAATCAACCTGCAGTCTTCTGTATAATGATTCATGGAATGGAAAATATTACAATAACAAGATACATTCTTCCTTATCGCGCGTTGTAATAATGGGAAACGACTGCGTCATGGTTCAGGTGACATATCTCACAGTCTAGCAATAATGAATGTACTATTTTGTGGGGAAAACTATATTTGGTGTGCCCCTCCACTTCACAGTCTGTACACCAAATCCCAGTTTGCATCTCATGTGTCAAATTCACCGATAGTTTCTTCAGCTTCTTTTCCATAGCTGCAATTTGTGCTTCCAAGAATAGGATGACTTCAGTGTCTATACTCTCGACTACCTTAGTGTGTAAATCTTCTTCAAGTGCTTCACGTGGATCAGTGTATGTCTTATGTGATATCACCCTTATAAAAGGTGTGATCAGACCTCCAACGAACCATTGTGCATGCTGCCTTGCATTAATATCATAAGAAAGATTAGATAAAAGTGTTTTGAAATGAGAATCATGCTCCCAGAAACTCTCAGTAGTGCCTTTTTTAATATATTTGAGTGTCCTTATATTCTTCTTCTCAAATTTAGGAATATAGAACTCTTTAAGGAATGTGTCTTTGAATGATACATAATCTATTAAAGATTGATCAAGGTCAACCTTCTTGTACCAACTTTGTGCGCATTCCTACAATGTAGTTGAAAATTAACTTGACTTGCACTCAGAAGTCGTGATCCCTTTTGCATGCCACAATATCTCACACATGTGCACATGTTCAACAACATGTTATATGACCTTATACTCTAGAAGACAAAGAGACATATCCATGTAAATATTCTTGGGTTGGTGTGGACCTTGCCCACCTGATCCATAACCTCATGTGTTGCCTCTACCTCCAGAACCACCAGATCCACCAGAACTAGAGCCACCTACACCCCCTAATCCTCCACCTATAGCTGAAAGTGGACCAGAAGATGTACTTCCATGTGTCCCAATAGTAGTACTGTACTAAACTCCTACAGTTTGCATGGTGGTACTACTCCCATTAGTGAGCCCTAAATTATGCGCGCTTGAATTCTATGCAAATGATATGCCTAAAAAGGTACCTCCAAATAATAACTGGGACATTTTCTCTGTCATAGATGTACTTTCTATGTGACTTACTCCTACTTCCATACTACCCAAATTAGCTTGTTGACTATTGGATGTACTAGGTACTGGAAAACCAAGCGCAAATGCTAGGTTTCTAGGTAGATTCAGATGCGCGCTTGCGACCCAGGTCATCTCTGCTGGCACGGTCCTGTGTGAGGCCAAGGAGGGTTCCCTATCATGCTTGCCCAAATAAAGGAGTTCCTGATGCTTTGGTTCCACGCTTTCTGCATGAGATCCAAATCCTTCATGAGTCATCTCTCTCCTCAATGCTATACACTCTATAATGTCATGCCGCTTCTCTATCTCCCTCTCATGCGCCTCATTGTACTTAAGCCACCTTTGATCTCTCTACCTTTTTTCTGCTAGGTCTGCCATCTTTCACCAAACCTTCCCCTTCCCCCATGTGTGGTGGGGTTTAGCTAGACATTGAATTTTCCTCTAAATTCAGGGTTACCATCAAGATCTTAATTGCCAATGGAATGCCTTGCAAGTAAGTTTACCTAGGATACCATAAAAATTGGAACTCAGCTACCTCTAGGCAAGAATAAGTCGAAATTAAGTATTCTAGGATATAACTATTCAAAATACCATGAAACGAAGTATCCACAACGCATATCTAAATTAGATCAACACCATACAAGGCCTGAAATTATTCATGTGTCCAGAAAAGTGTGCCATACCTCTGATTCCATTTAGACACATAAGCAACCAACCACTCATACACTTCTACCAGGAAAATAGCAAAGAAGCTCTCATACATACATTTATACAAATTCTTTTCCACTCACGCACGTGCGTCAAAATCAGATCTATTGTTGAACCTCCATGCGTAATATTCTTCTAGATATTTTATCGACTCCTCAACACTTGCTAGGGTCAACTGATACATCTTCATTGTAAACCATCCTGAAAAAAACTGAAAAATAGGTCTCGGCAACGGAACCAATGATGCAACCTAGAATTTACCATGAACAACCCATGCGCGCTAACACATCACCTAGCTTGAGCTGAGTACTCACCCAAAGTGCGCAAAAGTACCAGTCCCCTCCTTAGAGTTGTTTGTACAATATGTGAACATGATGAAGATGTAATGTATTCATATTCATAAATAGCATAAATATTCCACAAATCATATTCCAGATCTAGATCTAAAAGAATCATGAATTAAGTGATAAACATAATGAAGTCAATCATGCAAGAGTTAATTACAATCATGTTTAACACCATTATTCACCTAATACACTCCATTATATTAAACACAGTAATCACATAAGCTTCTTACAATAAGTAGTATCATATGTTTATATGCGCATAAGATATTGCAACATAACTCCATAATAGCTCATACACAATGTCTCATTTACTACAAAGATTAATACATATTTATAAGGGTGGGGAATTTTCCTTCACCTCTTACACACTTACAAAAATAGATCGCATTCTGAAAATAGTCATGTTCCTTTACAATAACATGCACACATGTAAGTGCGCTAATAATAGATCTCTTACAGTTAACTAACAGTAGTAATACTATTATTAACTCAAACTCATGCATGACACTTAGTAGAATCTCTTCCCAAAATATCATTTGCATGTCGTGTAATTATCCATCCCATTTTGTGTTGTTGTATAGGAAACTTCGTTCTCCGGAAGGGGAAGGATGATACTGGAAGCCACCAGTAACTTCGAATGATGAAGGGATTAGGACCTCAAATGCAAATGTGGATCTACGGGCACAGAGAAGATATATGTGTGCTACAAAGAAGATAGATCTACAAAACTAAAATAGATAAGATTATATAACAATATGCAGGGGCTACCCAGATGATCTCAATTCTAAGATGATGTGAAATCCCTTGGAGGATGTCAACCCCTGTGTCTAACAAGATAACGATAGATCATGAATAGTAGATATCATTCAGAAATAATGAAATAAAAAATGAAAAGTAATTGAAATGACGAGGGGACTTAACTTGTGCTCTGTTATGGAGATCAATTGGGCATAAGGATGGTAAGATAACGAAATATGGAAAATATTTCTTCCTCAAACTTGCAAAACTTAATTAAGCTCTTTCTTCTTCTCTCTGGGTCTAGGTCCAGGTCTTTCCTTCTAGGTTTTCTGGGATCTTGAAAGATGGGGGAAAATCCATATTTATAACTTGGAGGTGAGGCTAGATTGGGGTTAATGAGTAACCGGGGTTTGATAGATTGAATCGGGTTAAGAGATATGATGTGATCACATGGGGCCCACAGTTTGACTTATTATATAGAGTGGGGATCATGATTGACATGGTAGGTGAGATAATAGATTCCATCTTTTAAATTTTTGAAATAGGTGTCAAATGGGTATATTAATACCCATGAATTGAATAATTGAGACATGGGAGATAATGCCAAAATTCTAATTATCAAATGGGTCCAGTTGGAGCCCATTTGATAATTAATCAAAAATCAAGTGAGTAAAAGGATGGGATTTATTTAAATTGAGGAAAGCGAAAGGTTAGATGGGAAATTGCATGAAGGAGAATGAATGCGGCATGAACGAGAGGGGCGCTATACCAAAAATTGGTGTCTACATTTGCTCCTTTTTGTTAAGTGGTTTGCGATAGTAAGCCATGAGACAAAAATAAAAAGGGTTAGATGAAATATGTGTTTGAGGATGGATGAAGACATGACCAAAGGAAAGATGCCCCAGGCAAAAAGGATCACAATATTAATGAAAAAAAATATGGTGATGACTCCAATATCACACTGGTAGAGGATAATTATGGTCTCAATAGAGGCAGATGGCAATGTTCTACAGACCAGTGAGTGGGTGAAGACCACTATAATATGGATGTAAACCAAGATGACCAATGGGTCATAGGAAAACATCAAAATATGTGCAACTGAATGCGAAAGATTTGTGAAATCCTTTGTCGGCGAGGAATCGAGTGAAAAATTCATGCATCCGTAAAAGGGATGAGGATGAAGATAATGATGCCCCAACACAGGGCATGAGAAGAACAAAAAGATGAGTTATATGTGTCAACAAGTACAAGGATGAAAAGGTTCCCCAACATAGGACATAGATGGATGTTGAAATAAGATATCCTAGGGGGAATAATCATAAATGTGGATGTGATGAGAAAATAGGATAGAAGGGTGAGATAGAATGCCATAAAAGGGTGATAAATATGATGGTAATCATATTTCATAGGAAACATGCATAAGTGTTAGAAAATTAGAAGGTGAAAAAGAAAAAGCAGTCTTGTTTCTTCGATAAGTAGGATAACAATTCAAGATAATTTTGTGACAAAAAATTAGAGTAAACATTTATGGAAGAGAACAAGATCAGATAGGTGATGGCCGTTATGGTATCCTCCAAGACAAAAATGTTAAACGAAGATGGGAAGATATTCTTAGAAATGTATATGATGATGCCCATGTAAGAGGACTAATGAATATATAATATGTGATAGGGTTCTAAAAAAGAGAAGAGGTTAATGCTACAGAGAGAAGAATGAGAACGGTAATGAAATGGATTGACAGTGGTAAATGAATGAAGAAACATCGGATTTGATTGTGAATGCTAGGTGTGAGGGGTGTTGAGAAAGATAAAAGGGAATGGACAGGATGACTGGTTGATTATGAGAAGAGTAAGAAATATCGAATGTGAAGGTGACAGGGGTATGGAATTGAGGAACGGAGATGGAGGAGGAGAAAAATAACATGGTGAGGAAATCCAAGGAAAAGAATATGGAACTAACCACATGGAAATGCATGTGGATGGTGAGATGATAAAACAGATGGGACAATAATGAAGAGTCAGGTTATTGATGGGGAATTATGGAGGAAGTGCGAGGTAAAATGAGGAGGAAGATGATATAGAGGAAGTGAAATAAGACAAGGATCAGGGAGGAGGCTAAGACAACAAAAAAATTATGCAAAAGGAAGGGAACCAAGAATAGAGATATTCGGTAAAGAGTGAGAAGCATAAGGAACGTAAAGAGAATCTTTAGGGGAGGAATGAATAAGATTGGAAAATATGCGAAGATGCATGAGATGGGGATAAGTTGATGATGAGAAAATAGAGAGAGGGTGCATGATGAAGACAGAGAAGAAATTGGAAAGGAAGAATGAAATATGGAGAGGTGGTGAGGAAAAAGAGAGGAAGGGATAGGGGAGGCAATGCCAACGAATGGATGTTAGGAGAAATCCACCGATAATGATCAATAGGAAAGAATTGGACAAAAGGTGAGAGGTGGAAAGGAGACGAGGAATGGAAGGGGGAATGCCAATGAAGAGATGTTAGGAGAATTCACCTGATAATGATCAAAGGACATAGAGGAATGAAGATAAAATGGAGGGGGTCAAAGAAAAGGATCCAGGCTGTGTAGAATGGGGATGGGTAATTTTTAGTAGAAGTCCACCAATAATTACTAGCACAGAAATAGAAGATGATGATGAAATAATGTTAGAGGATGATCATTGACAATGATGGCTAAGTATAGGGGTAGATACGTGGGAGAAATCTAGAAGATGGAGTGGAAAGAGTAAAGAAAGGAGGGATAATGATGTGTAAGAAGATGAAGGTGAGGAGAGGATGTAGTGGATGAGAATGAATGAGAGAAAAATGAAGAAACAAGACACAAAATGAATGGAGAAACAACGGTTAAGTAAGATTAATAAGCAAGGGATGATGGAGATGAACAAAGGACGAGTAGGAAGTGGTGTTTGTGAGAATGAAAGAGGAGGTGAGAGGATGTGATGATGGTGAATGAAGAGAAAATTTAGATGAAGAGAATGTGGGGTAGTGGGTGAGTGAAGGATGAGAGATCATGCTTAAGAGAGACTCTTAAGTAAGATCTCCATGCCGCATGAGGAGTTAAGTAAGATCACCAAACCGGTAGTGATGATATGGAAGGAGAAAAACAACATTGTATTGGATACAACTATGGAATGGTTGGTTAGAGTGGATGTGTACAAAGAGAAGCGGGAGATAGAAGATGAGGAAGATATGATGGGAGGTGAAAGGTTCAGATGGAAAACCATTCTTAAGAGGGACTCTTAAATAAGATTGCCATGTGATGGGGATAGTTAAGTAGGATCACCAAGTTGATGAAGAAGAAGAATGATGAAAATACTGAGCGGTGTATACCAAAAGGGAACAAGAGATGAAAGGAGGATATATAAAGGTGATAACAAGGAAACAAAGGAGTGTGACATGAGTGGATGGAGGAACATATGTAATGTAGATGGAGAGTGTAAGGGAAATCCTTAATTGGGATGCCCACGTGGTGGGCATGAAGATGTAAGAGTGTAAAGTGAAAAAGGAGGAGTGGAAAGACGTTTGTGGTGGTGATTGTCATATGCTGAAAGAGGAAATGGTGGAGAAGCTTATACAGTGGGAGGATCTAAGGAATAAGATATACCTTAACTAAGATTCTATGGCTATATGGATGGTTAAGTAAGATAGTCAAACTGAAAGCGGAAGAGTGAAAGGGAAACTCAAGAGGAAAGACAAGTAGGATATACGGCGCAGTGCTAGGGGACAAAAAGGTGAGAAGGATGATGTGGAGACAAATGGTGATGAGTGGAAATGAGGAGCGGAGAGCAATGGATCAAATACATTGTTGAACATGTTGGGAGATAAGGAGCTGCAGGATAATGAACTTGCCTTGAGAAGGATCCTCAAGTAGGATTCACAAACTGCAACGGCGATCAAGTAGAATTTGTAAATTGAAAAGTGTATTTGCGAGCATACTCATGGATATTATGGACAGATAGTGTGAAATTTGATGTGATTTTGATAAAATATTACCTTGATGAGATGAATGGAACATAGTTGTAGCAAGGGCGTATTGGGAAACTATGTTTCAAATTGGAATGGAGATAAAAAATAAAGGTTACCACTCAAGGCATTGCACTTGTAGCAATATCAGGTGTTAATACATAACCAACAATAGTTAGTTATACCAAAATACTGTGAGGGAAAAATGGATGAAAGATGTTCGTAATCCTACGATTGAAATGACAAAGGGATTAGAGATGTAACTTGTACACGTGAAGAAGGTTTTGCAAAGGTAGTATTCCTTAAGTCTATGCCCCAGCTCTGGGAAAGGGGAAGAACAATAGAAGAAAGCTAATCATTGCGTGAAGCTTTGTAAGAATGCTGATAAAAGGAAGGCTGATCAATGTGGGAAACCTTCTAAATGCCATAATAAAAAAGTAGCCATCCTTCAAGGGTATGGTCTACTATATACATAATATGAATGGCAAGAATAATATGATAGCCATCTTTTAAGGGATCGGTCTATGTCTTTTGATTTTGATTTGTATGCTTTTATTTTAGTTTTTTTACATGAACAACTGTCCTTCGAGGGATCATTCTATTTTTGATAACTTTGATTTTGCCTTTTGCATACATAAATTTTAGCTTCACATCAGGGAGAGCTAGGAATAGAAAAGTAGACCACTTAGGAGGGGATAATGAATGTACAAGAAACACCCCTGGACCCTTTGCATGGCTGCAATAAAAGAATGAGAAGGTGATGGATGTAATGGTTATGGGGCCATATCAAAGAAGTGAAGGAAAACCACATAATTCATGTCATTACAATGACAAATGGAAGGGGCTACAGATGGAGGAATGATCTAAGGATACCACTATGTGTTCATTAGTAGATATTATAACAGTAGACTAATCGCAAGTGCAATGCATTAAGAGGTTACGTCTTTGGTTTACCACCAAGAGAGGGAAGACATTAAGTTGCAAAAGGTTGAGATGATAGTTTGTAAAGGATTAGATGTGATAGAAAAGTAGGAAATAAAACTATGTCCTTAAGGAAGCAAAAATATGACCACGATGGTGGATTTGGATGAAAATAAATTATGCCCCAAGAGAGAAATAAATATAGAAGGAAAAAAATGGCCACAAATGTGGACTAAATGAAATTGACAGTTCTCGAAAAGAGACACAAATATATCCACAATGGTGGAATTCAATAAAAAGGTCCCTCAATGGAGGGAAAAACATTGCCTCAAAAGAGGACTTCGATGAAAAATATGGTGCCCCAAAAGAGGCATAAACATGGCCAAAATGGTGGACTTTGGTAAAAAGGTCCCTCAATGGAAGGAAAAATATGGACTCAAAGGAGGACTTCGAATGAGATGAGGATAGGGATATAATTAGTTTAGATTGGATGAATGTGAAGAAGGTAAACAAAACAAAGTCAATGAGCTAAGTCCCCTAGTAACAAGGGAGTTATATAGATGATATGATCAAGGGAAAGGGAAGGTTGTTCCCCAAATGAGTTAAATGTGAAGGATTTAAAGGATGTCAAAAGAGTTTAGATGAGATTGTTTTAGATTTGGATGGGATAAATGATCGAAGACCACAAGTGTGCTTAACAAGATAAGTGTTATTGACAGACAATGAAGGACATTCCTTAGGAGGAATGACATGGGTTGGAGGGATATTAAGGGATGATATGTGTTGAGCCCCTAAAATATTGGCTAAGTACACAGAGGCACATGGGTGTGCAAGGCCTAGGTTGAAGGATGGGCACACAAGGTTAGGTTCTAGGAGGGTTTTAGAAGGGCCGTGTTGCGTGCCGAAAGACAAGGTCTTGGGAAGTAGCCATATTTGGTGTATCATGCAGGACACGAGAAAAGTGTGACCCGGCTGCGCATGTGGAGTGGATAAGGTGCCAGCCTAACGATAGGTTGGCCTAGGAAGGAATATGCCCTGAGATAGAAGTTTCTAGAAGACATCATGACAAAAAGTGGAGAGCTCAGACCTAGAAGAGAATGCTCCCATGGAGGACCGCATTTATACACTTGGTGCCGGATTTGAGGCTGCAGAAGGATGAGTTGGTACTTCGGGTTGCCTATATATACAAGCGCCCACATAAGAAAAGATATACAAGAGAGGGACATAGAGAGATCGGATACAATAGAGAGATATATAGAGAGCTGAGCTCTGTAAAAATGCAGCAAGGAACTTTATTTGGGTTGGGTAGATAAAACATAGGAGATGGATGTACCAAGCACTTGGAGGTTTAAATTTCTTTTTGAGAGCCAAAGGATATGGTTCCAGTTATGATGCATGACTTCGGTCTGACTTTCTGCGATGCTCTGTAATGAATCTAATGGATGTAATGAGGTTACTAGTTTATATGAATAGATCATTGATGATTCTGGTGCATTTACATATCTTCATGGTTCTATTTTATGAATGTTTATGGAACGAGTCTAAATCCTTACACATTTCCCTTTTTGTTTTGATTCAATTCTTTAGAGTCTGTTAAAGTATCTCTGTTTGTAATGACTGTAATGATCTAGAGCTGTTTTGAGATCTATGATGTTCGTATTTTTCATTCCCAATCACTTATTTTAAATCTTGGATCATAGATGATGTTTTCCCACTCAACTAGCAGAAAAGAGAGACTCAGTGCCCACGTGTGCCTCAGGTGAGAGCCCAACACCTGATGGGTGGTAGGCCGACACACATGGGATTCCCTTGTTCTTTGGTGGGTGTAAAAATGACTACATCTTGGTTTCGTTGCTGGGACATATTTTAAGATTTATAGTTGGAAATGGCATACATCATGATCTGTGTGATAAGTGATGAAAATATGCCTAACTTTGGAAAGTGTTGAATCATGGTTCAAGAGCATAGAGGAAGAATTTTCTTAGAGATTCAACACTGGACCTAAGTTTGATGCACGTAGATGGGTATAAGAGAACATATACCATGATTTGTATGATTTTTTTTTTCTTTTGCTCCCTAGTAGAACTATATGAATAGCTCCCGACATATGCTTCTAGATTAAGATGGTATTAAAGATCACATGCATGGACCCAAGAAGAGTACCAGAAGTTTTAGGATGTAGATCTAACATGGACCCATGCTGTGGATCATTGGTGGAAAGGAGTACTGGCTAGCTACACTATAGAGTACACTATTTCTACATATTCTTTTTCGGAAGTTGCTGAGTTTGAATTTTTGTGAGATCCCAGAGGATCATTTCTACATGTTATTCCTCTTGCAATGAAGATCTTGATTGTTACCTTGAGTTTAGAGGCATTTCTGATGGCCGGCTAAACTGTGTTGAGCACTGGGTGAGGAAGCTAGGGTGGAGGAAGATGGCAGACATTGCGATGGAGAAAGAAAGGGAGGAGATACGACTCAAGTATAGTGAAGCGCATGAAAGGGAGATTTCTAGACAACGCGAGGTTGTAAGTGTGATGGATCTATGGAGGCAGACGTTGTGGGAAGGAGTTGAGGTTCACACGAAGGATGTGGAACATGAGAAGTCTATGCTACCCCATCTTGGAAAGCACATAAGAGAGACCCCTTCATCTTCTGATGAGAGTTCGTCGCATGGAGAGAGAAGAGTGATTGGCATGCATCTAAGCCCACCTAGCGACTAAAACCTTGCGCTTGGTTTATAGATCAAGGAAGGAGTATTGCTAACCCAATTGGTATTAATGGAAGTGATAGATGTGTGCCCAAATTTCTCATTTCCCACTTCTATGGCTATGCATACTATTCCAGTATTTGGAGGAATTTTTGGATAAGGAACAAGTACACAAACCTTTGGTCTTGCATCTGGGAGTGACGTGGGGTACACTATTGGTAGTGGGCCATTATCATAGACCTTCGACGTGCATTTCAGTGGAACTTTGGGGATGCTTGGCACGACCACTACATGACCTGGTGGATTTGGTGGGTTAAGAGGAACAAGACCTGGTGGATCTGGTGGGTCTAGTGGGTCAGGAGGCATAGGACATGGTGGATCTTGTGGATCCGGTAGTGGGGGAAACACCAGAGGAAACCAAGGCTCTAGCTCAGGAGGACAAGGGCCACAACCACCTCCTCAAGTTTTCTTCGAGATGTCTTTACATTTTCTAGATTACATAGGTATTGAAGATGTTGTAGAACATGTTCACAAGTGTGAGCTACTATGGCATGCGAAAGGGATCACTAGCTCGGAGCAGAAGGCAAGATAGTTTGCAACGACATTGCAAGGGTGCATGCATAGCTGATATAGGAAATATGACCCTCATCCAATGGTGGTGGATTATACTGCTTTAAAGAATGCCTTCTTGGCAGAATTCCACATCCCCGAGTTTGAGCAAAAGAGCATCAACACCCTGAAGGAGATTCAACAGGGAATGGCAGAGAGTGTGCAGGAGTATGACGCGTGCTTTAATACTCTCCTGTCAAAATTTTCATATGACATTCACCTTTCATAGCATGATCAATGGTTTTTTGGGGGGTTGATAACACCTTTTAGAAGAGCTTTATCTCATAATACTTTCAGAGACCCACGTGACGTGTTATAAGCTTCTCTGCGCACTGAAGCTGTTAGAAGTGTTGATACTGGTTTTAGCCCATTCTTGGAGGCTCAAATCATTGTTGTGGCTAAGCAGCTGGAGAAGTTGTCTACGAACTCATCCTATGAGACTCACAGTTGTATATGGTGTACAAATTGTGAGGTAGAGGGGCATGTCAAGGATATTTTCCCCCGAAGGACAGTACGCGCCGTAGCAGTAGACTGTGAGATTTGTCATGGGGACCATGATGCAAGTAGATGTCCCTTATTACAACGAACAATTCCAAATAATGTGTCTTGCTACTGTAAGATCTGCACCTCTACGACCCATGATACTAAGGATTGTATATTTATTGATCAGATCCATGAGGCCATTGATCATGGTGTACGCTAGACCAGTATTGCCAGTAGTTCTAAGAATGATGACAACCATTATAAGGAGCGTGCATATGAGGGCGCACGCGGAAGTGGATTTCACGGAGGATTCCATGGTCGTGGTAACCATGGAGGAGGAAGAAGTGAATTCCCATGTGGAACCATTTTTAGTTGTGGGTCTATAGACCACTATAAGCATGAGTGCCTAGAATTGTTGCAGTTCTCATGGTGCGGGAAGAACCACAAGTATGAGGAGTGCCCTGAGTTGTTTGAGCATATGAATACACAACACCATAAAGACATGGGCACTACAATGGTAAGCACTAATAAGGATGACACATAATGGATGCCATGGGTGACACGTGATACATGCTTAGAACATGTTATGGTAACAACAAGAGAAGAGGCCGCACACGTAAAGGAAATACCTAGGAAGAAGAACTTGGTTTCAAGGGAAGAAGTGGTACATGGAAATTACCCAGACCTTGTGCATCAAAAGGAGGTATATCAAGAAACCATGGACTTCATTCGGAGTTTACAAGGAGAAATATAGTGTCTAAAGGAGCAGTCCAGGAGGGAGGAGCAAAGAAGGAAGGTCGAGGCGCCAAAAGATGCCATGGATGAGGTTAAGGAAGTATGTAAAATACTAAGGCAAGATAATATTATTCCCTTACTAGGAGCATGGTTGAGAGAGAAGGTACCATGTGTCGGGGAAGAGCACAAGAGGCAGGTATTGCATGCAAACCTTCCCCCTCACAACCTTGACTATGATATGGAGATCACGTTAAATGCGGTCATAGATGGATGGATCCTTAGTAATATCCTCATTGACACAGGTGCAAAGGTCAATGTTCTTACCTTAGATGCATGACATCAGATGGGAAGGCCTGCATTACAGCTATCTTCGAATGTGATGTATATGGAAAGCAAAATGAAGGCAATGCACATCAATTTTTGAAAGGATGAAACTATCACCATTCAAGGGGATAAGTTTACTGGGGACTTTGAATTCTTGGCACTCGGTGAGGCAGACAATTTCCCAGCACTACTTGGGTGCCCATGGTGTTATAAGAACAATGCGGATCTACGGTTGAACAAGAGATACGTAAAATTTGAAAATGAGGAGGAATGGGTCATCATACCCCTGGTTGCTGGGAAATCAACACCCTATACCGAACCTTTGGGAGAAGAGGTTCTGGATATAGTATATGTGCACTCAATTAGATATCCAGAGATAATTCATCCCAATAAAGGAGTTATCTAGTTTGAGTATGCTCAGTCCCTAAGTGACACCACCAGTATAACATGTAATAATTGGGCACATGGAACCTATGATTTGATCAGACAATATTTGAGAGGATCGGTGACAAAGGTGAAAAAGGCATGTACGGTCCGGTGCCTAGGAAGAAAGGAGCTACCTAAATACTCAGGAGGAGCCTTCCCTAAGGTATTTTTGCATGAGATGGAAGCTCAGTGGAAGGAGGAAAATGAACGAAGTGGAATGTTAAGTGATATCCTACTCGGAACTGCTGTGTGCTAGTTGGAAACACATCGGGATAATCTCTTGGAATTGTACGAGGTGAGAATTGTATTCTTTGTAAGGTTTTGCAGGAGCAACACTACCACGACTATAATAGATTACCATGGTAAAGAGACCACTTCCTTCCACATCCAAGCATATGAGATATTCTAGATGGGAAGGGTAGAAACATTTCCACCCTCATTATGGGTTCACAAGTGGTATTCCACCCTACAAGGTTGTGCACATGCATGGTACATTTATTCTGAGACATGCCACCAGATAGGGAATTGGCAAGAGTTAGCGGATGATCTCATTCAAACATTCGAGTATCGGAGTACAAAACCCTTGGTGGATAAGGCATTGTAGGTTGTCAAGCACCTTACCATTGGGGATATTTCCATGGATGAAGATAGGCTACTGGAGTTGCTAGGTGAACCTGGCCTGGTGGTGTGCTTTGATGAAGAAGAAACATAAGAGATATAGTTTGAGCGTGCATGTATGGAAAAAGAAAAGGGGAAGATGGTGTATGTTATTTATGGGGAAGAAGCGGAGAACTTGGATGTTAACCACTTTGTAGGGACGCACGAAGTCATAGATAGTGCTGATGAACAGGCGCGTGCCTATCATGAGCCTTTAAAGAAAAATATGGTTGACATCGGCTCAGAAGATGAGCCTAAAGAGGCTATCATCGGAGACTATTGGTCGGAGAAAGAAGTCTCTAAGATCATTGATCTTTTATGTGAGTTTGAGAATTTATTCCTATGTGAGTATCATGAACTCAAAGGCATCCACCATTACTTGGGGGAAATGAGAATTAAGTTGAAGAAAGGTGCACACCTGATTCAGAAGAGGCCTTATCAGATGAATCAAAATTTACATGTACAGGTAAGGGAAGAAATAGACAAAATGATAGCATCTAGTATCATTGAGGCATTGGAAGATTCAAAATGGATAATCCTAATGGTTATTAGTATCAAGAAGGATGGTAGGATAAGAATTTGTGTTGACTACATGGATTTGAATGTAGTATGTGTCATCAATCCTTTCCCAAACCCCTTTACTGAAGAAATTTTAGAGGGAGTAGTTGGGCACAAAGTCTACTCTTTCATGGATGGGTTCTCAAGGTACCACCAAGTTAGGATTGCAAAGGAGGACCAGAGAAAGAAAAATTTCACCACCAAATGTGGAATTTTTACCTACAGGGTTATGCCTTTTGGATTGAAGAATACGTTTGTTGTGTTATCATGCGTTGTGCTACAAGTATTTCAAGTCTTCATCCATAATTTTCTTCAAGTTTACCTGGATGATTAGACTATGTATGGACTGGTGAAAGACCATTGTGACAACTTAAGGCTAATGTTTGAGAGATGTCGGCAATTGAGGATATCCCTCAACATTAAGAAATGTTTCTTTGCTACTCCATTTGGAACCCTATTAGCACACATTTTATGCAAAGACATTTTACTATTCAATCCCCCCAAAGTTGTAGTTATTGTAGGATTAGGGGAGCCTACTAGTTAAAGTGCAATGCGTGGATTCCTTGGACATGCATGGTATTATAGGAAGTTCATCACAAGTTATGCCAAAAAAATTATGCCCTTGGAGGAATTGTTGAAACACAAAAGTGCCTTTCATTGGGGAGAGGCACAATAAACAGGCAATGACATTTGACACTTTGAAGGATAATCTTGTCACAGCGCGTCCATCCATTACATTTTCCTTCTTGGGGATAATCCTTTCCATGTGCATAGTTGATACCTTAGGGACAACTATGGGAGAAGTGCTAGCACAACTTGGTGAGGGAATTGTTGATCATCCCTTGTGCTTTGTGTTGGTACCCAAATTTAATCTCCTTCAAAGGCTAAGCAGCATCATGGATTTGACAAGACACTCAAAGGCATATGGATGATTACGTATGTCATATTGGAGTTAGGGAAGCAATCTATCTAAATTTTTAGCACTCAGGATTTGAAGAAGTGGGTAACACCTTAAAAGGATGTGATCTTATCCTAACTATTTTAGGTTGTGCCTCTCAACCAAGGTAAGAGAACCTATTTTATAACCTATGTTATTGAAGAATGTTGGTAAATCCTTATTTTGCACAAATTTTTTAGAGAAGACTTTGGGAAAATATGATCAACACAACAAATCTAACTCTCGCGAGTTGTCACTTTCAGATTATGGAGATATTTTCAATACAAGGCAAAGGTTACTAAAGACATTAAGAAATCCTTATTGTTCTGCATATTTTTACGAGTAGATTCTATTCCTTTGTTGATACACCAGGAAAATAGGGGTAGTTCAGGGTGGATCAATGGTTTTTAAATGATTTTGGTGGGGAGATGATGCAGGATAAGTTAATTATACCATATCTTTAGAGGGACTTCACAATAATGAACAACTTCACAACAGAAAGCTTCTAAACAGTCAAGGCATTCCTTCAACCAAAAGATGTGCTTAAATGGAGGCCCAGATCAGCACGTTTTCACATAATCTTTGAAACTCCAACACGAAGGCTCGAATTGGAAGACTCAATTAAACACTAAAGTTTCTGATTAATCACGCCTAAGGTACACCTGAAGACTTACAGACAATCTTTATCAAAAAATGACAGTGAATTGATTTTAAATTTGTTTATCTCATCCAAGATGAAGGCTCTTCTTGAAATGAAATTGAAAATACCATTAGACTATCATAAGGATGAGATCCTATGTGATTTCACAAAAAATTTAGTATAAGATTGCAATAGGAACAAAAGAAATAATTTGCAGACATTCTGAAAATAAAGCAGACACAAAATTGCTAGAGATTAGACACAAATTAATTCCAAAATTGCTTAGATTCATCAGTAGGGGAAATCCTCCAAAGCAATCTCAGTGCTTGTCAATGGCTATACATCTACAACCAACTTGACATGACAGAAAATCTAACACAGAAGAAAATAATAGGTAATCTCGGCTTTTGTCTCTTAGGAAGACGACATTCTCAAATTTTTTCTCAAGAATTCATACTCCGACCTTTTGCAAGAGTATTCTCATTGCATTTATACATTTTTGCCCACTCAATTTTCCCCAAAAGATAATAATATTAGAGGGACCTTTGCTTGTTACCAATTTTTTTTAGACAACGATGTTTAAAAAATTTAGATCCAAAATCTGCCAGGTGGACCAATTGCGAACTGATCACGTTTCTTGGGCCCTCGACTAATGACTAGGATGCCATGCTACAACTTTTTAGGAGTCCCTTTAATCATTCTAATTCTATAAAATTGAAAAATCCCCTTTCTAATCATTTTTCAGAGCCTCTGCATAGCTGAACTTGACAGGTCATCCCTTTTTGTTCTCGAGGCACGCCTTTTTCAACTTTTGTGCCCACATTTTCATCATTTCATCATTTTGCCCTCCTTTTCCTCTGGAATTTTACTCTGCAACTTCTGGATCTGGCATTTTGCATTTTTACATGAGCCCGAGTAGAAATCCACTTCAAAAGTACTTCAGATTTACAAATTGAGCTCCCAAATTGATTCAATTGAACTTTGCAAACCAAAATGACACAAATTTGCCAAAAAATTGATGAAGAATGATGAAAAAATGCATCTCCAAACATCCTAGAACTTCAATAGTGAAAAATAAATTGAAATGCATAGCTACTGTTGATCTTGCCTTTAAAATTTTAATCTGAGCCTTCCACGTGGTAAAATGTGATTTGGAAACGAGCCTAGGAGCACTTTTTGACATTTTATAACCTTTGGAAAAAATAAAATTTTGACATTTTCTCCGCCCCTCCAAAGACGGGCTTGACATGAGTCCCAATGTGGGTCGCAATGGACCTGTGCTTCATTTTTTTCACTTTATAATTATTTTCCAAAAAGGAAAAAAGTTCCATATTTTCCCCATGGGCATGCACCTCTATTTTTGACTATTCAACACTGACATTACTTTCCTATCGAGGCCGTGCTTTAACTTACAATTTTATCATTTTTAAAAAAAGGAAAAAAACCTTAAATTACCCTGAAGCTCTGTTTCTCCATTTCCCCGCTTGCTATGTGTCTCAATGGCACAGTTTGAGATGGTCCCGAAAAGTAGAGACCCCAAACAAGTGCGGGCTCAACATGTGTCTTAGTCCAGAAAAGTCTGTCACAAAGTTGAAGGTTCAGTGGAAGGTGACACATGTCTAAGGTTTGAGACAGTCTCCTTCAGATGGAAAGAGAAATGAAAAAAAATTCTAGACCTTTAAGTGATCCTCGACCCAGGAAGGAACTGATCACAAAAACCAAATGGAGGATAGGGTATTTTCAAGCACCAACACGGGGAGATAGAAAACATGAAAAAGGCTGCAAACTGAGGAATTTCAATGACAAACAGGGTGAGACTAATTTGAGCACCAACATCGGCTCCGACTCAGGGATGGGTACTCCCTGTGAGTGCCACAAGAACAAAAGTAGACCAAGTGCCAAAAAACATACCATTGGGCAACAATGTCAAAGAATAAGCTTGCAGAGTAGAAAAACCACAACCATATTCAAAAAAATGAACCAAGAAACCAACAAAACTAGGTCACCAAGGACCAAAAAAACACAAAAATAGATGAGAACAAAGAACTTTACACTATACAAATGGAATATACCTTGATTCTAAGAAATTAATGAAGGAAATGCTTCAAATGCCTACCATAACATGTAATTTAATTAGTTCCCCATCTAGGTCTTTTAGGAAGAAGGTATTTTCACCAATTCGAATATCAATTGAATAAGGTCCCATCCAGAATGCATCAAATTTACCATGCTTGCCCTTATCTTCATGCCTGTTATCCCATAAAAGCACAAGATCCCTAATGCTGAGAGCTCTGGGTGTCACCTTTTTGTCAAATAGCCTATTCAACTTTTCTCTGAACTTCACATGTCACTGATGGGATGCCCTTCTCTCTTCATCCAACTTAATAATCTGATTGATTCGAGCATCATATGAACTAACT
This sequence comes from Taxus chinensis, assembly GCA_019776745.2. Lineage (NCBI taxonomy): Eukaryota > Viridiplantae > Streptophyta > Pinopsida > Cupressales > Taxaceae > Taxus > Taxus chinensis. The sequence goes on from CM034151.1 coordinate 436,313,485, forward strand.
CCTTAGTCTTCAACCTGTTAAACAAACTGAAATGAAGACAATTGCAAATGGAGGGGCAATGGAGCTTGAGTTCCATATACCAATTCAAATGGGATTTCATCAGTAGCTCTTTCGACAGTGATTCTGTCATCCCAAAAAGCAAACTTCAGTTGCTCACCCCACTTCCTTTTGTTCAGCTCCAAGGTTCTTCTAATGATCTTTAGCAAGTTTTTATTACTGGACTCATCTTGTCCATTTCCTTGGGGATTGTAGTTAGAAGCATATGTCAAATTGATCCCATACTCTTTGTACATTACCACCAAAGGTTTGGCTCTGAAATTCATGGCATTATCAATAATAATTTTAGTTGGCACTCCAAATCTGCATATGATTTGATTAAGCATGAAGTCCATGATCACTTGGTGTGTTTCCTTCTTGGTGGGGATTACTTCTACCCACTTAGTGAAATAATTAGTGGCTATAAGAATCCATTTATGACCAACACTAGAAAGATCAGAAATTTCCCCTATGAAATCCATTCCCCATTGTCTGAATGGGGCTTCAATTGACACAGGCTGCAAAGGAAGGGACCTTGAAGCTTTCATTCTTCCAGAAAAATGCTGGTAACTTTCACATCTCCTCACTAATAGAGTTTTATCCTTGAAGAGAGTTGGCCCCCAATAACCAGCCCTCAAGATTTTATGTGCTGTAACTCTCCCAACAAAATGTCCCCCACAGACCCCTCCACGGAGATCAAAAATTATTTTGGGGGCCTCATTTTCAGTAATGCATCTCAAGAGCACTCCCTCGGGGTTCTTCCAAGCTAACCCAAAATCAGTAATGACATATTTCTGAGAGGCTAATTTAAGAGCTCTTTTATGATTTTTACTCAGATTTTCAGGGCAACATAGATGTCTGAGATAAAAGATTATATCTTTTTACCATTCAGAACTTACCAAATTTTCAAGGACATCCACCCTTTCTCCTTCTACTTCATTTACCTCAATAGTTTGTAGGTTGCTCTCAGCCATAATCTTAGCTAGGCCCAAACCTCTTACCAATTTTGTGGTTTGGATATCCATGTCATACTCCTGCAACTTGTTCACCCATCTGCATCTTTTGCTTGAGACCTCCATCTCTGATAAGATGTCTTTGACCATGGTGTGGGGAACATAAGCAACAAATTTAGAACTTAAGATGTAGGGTCTGAAAACCTTTGTTGCTTTCACCAAGGAAAATGCTTGTTTCTCCATGATGGTGTATTTCAACTCATCTCCCTGCAATGCCTTGCTGAAAAAGGAAATTGGTCTCTCAGCCCCTTCATCATCCTTCTATAACAAAATAGAGGCAATGGTGTTTTCTGAAGCAAAAGAAAACACTTGAAAAGGTTTCTTGTAATTTGGGGCTGCCAAAACAGGGGCATGCTTTAGTGCCTCTTTGATCCCATCAAACTCCTAAATGGTTGCTTCTTCCCACTTGATAATTTGGTCTTTCTTCAACATGCAAGTGATGGGGAGAGTCAACTCAGCAAAGTTAGACACAAATCTTCTAATGAAATTGATTTGTCCAAAGAAGGATTGGATTCCCTTCTTGGTTCTTGGAATTAGAACCTTGTTGATAGCCTCTACCCATTCGGGATTGATCATGACACCATCCTTTGATACAATGTGACCAAGTAACTTGGCCTTTTGTACTCCAAAATGGCACTTCTTTGGATTGAGTGAAATGCCATACTCTTTGCATCTTATCAGCATTTTTTCCAAGTGCTGCAAGTGATCACTTCTCTTTCTGGAAAACACAATCACATCATCTTGGTAAATAACAATAAAATCATTAATGTAACCAGAAAAAGTCAACATCTATTGCTCTTTGGAAGGTAGCTCCAACATTCATCAGACCGAATGACATCGTGACTTAAACATATGTGCCCCATGGAGTGGTAAAGGCAATCTTTATTCTTTTTGACTCCTTCACAACAACTTGATTGTATCTAAGAGAAACCATCCAAAATAGAAAGCAACTCAGATCCAGTCACTAATTGTAGAATATTTTCTATGTTTGGCAGAGGATAATTATCCTTCATTGATGCTCTGTTCAGATTTCTAAAATCTACGTACAACTTGATATCACCATTCTTTTTTCTTACTAACACTAAGTTTGCAACCCAAGAAGAAAACCTTGTTGGTTGAATGATCCCTCCATCTCTTAGCTTCTTCAATTAATCTTGCAGTTTCATGGAGAGGAGTGGATTAATCAGCCTCTACTTTTTCCTGAATGATTTTGCATTATATTCCAAAGGAATATCATGTTGAAACAAGTCCACTCTATATGCTTTAAGTTCAGAATATGACCAAACAAGGAAATCCTGATATTTCTTCAAAAATTAGACATAAGATTGCTTCTCTTCTTTGTTCAGATTGCTTCCCAACCAGATCTTCCTTAGTTTTTCCTTTGTGCCAAGGTCATGCTCTTCAACATCCTTTGAGGCTACTATATGTCTGTTAATAATGCAATCAACATTATCAAAGTTTGATTCAAGAGCAACCATCCCTTTAGGAATGGTATTAGTTTTCAATTAGATGATGTATTTACCAAAAAAAGTTTCTTTTCCTTCTAATGCACACACTATTGGCTCCCAATCAATACATTGATCAACAAACTCCGCTTTTTTATGCAAAAACTGTTTCACCTGGGCATCATCATCAAATACTTGCCAATTTTTTACGTTGTCAGGGACAGATGGCCTTATTAGTACTTCAACATTATATTCACAATTGGGGGACATTGAACAAACATCAAACTGAGATCCCAAGACTGAAATTTGGTCTGCAACAACATTGAACTTTCTATCATGATGCACAATATTAAATGAGTCAAACATTTCAATAAATTCTTAAATTGTATGCTTGTATTATTTCATTCTCTGATTTTTAGTAGCATACAATTTTCTAATTTGTTTGACAATCAGTTCTGAGTCTCCTTTGACAATGATATCTTTAATATGATACTTCCAAGCAATTCTCAAACCTAATAATAATGCTTCATACTCAACAATGTTATTAGTGCATTCAAAGTTAAGTTTGAAAGAAAATAATAACTCTTCTTGGATTGGGGAGATCAGAACAATGCCGAAACCATTTCCAAACTTGGAACATGCTCCATCAAATAAAAAATTCCAAGGTAAGCCAACCTCTTCAAGACATTCGCACTGCTCAATCTTGTGCTCCCTTTCATCAACAAAGCCCACAAAGTTATCTACATCCACATTAGCATATAACATTTCATAAGAAACATTATTTGGATCCTAAATGAGGTGCAACATTTTCTTCTCTCCATACAACTTTACAAGGCTGCCTTCATTTGGAATGGTGGAAAAAGACATATCAATACGAACACTTCCACTAACACTTGCAACCCGCTTTCTTGATAACAACATGCCCCATTTGGTAGGGCAATCAACAATGAAAACATCAATTTTTAGGTTCTTACCTAGATAAGCTGCAAGTTGTACCACCAATCCTTTCACACATCCAACAACAGGCACGTCTCTAGAGTCCATGGTAGTGCATCTTCCATATGTTGTTGTCACTTTGATATCCAACTCATTTATGACCTTAAGAGGCATGACATTACATGATGCTCCAGAATCAAACATACAATTGTGTAGCAGTTTGTCCTTAATTATCAAAGTTGTAAAAAATGGATCAACATTTAATTGGGATTCAACCAAAGATGTCCCCAAGTAAACCTCAGGTGCTTCTCCAAGCTCTTCCAATGCTGGCGGTGTTTCAAGGTCTGCAATGGTTGGAAGAGGAGTTTCTACAATGTTTACATTTCTACCTGGGGTACTCTTTTCTTCTTTCAATCCCAAGTACTCAAATGCTTTCTTCTTATACTTGGGAATCCCAAGCAACTCAACAATTAGACCACTAACTTTGATTTGACTCAAAACTTTGGCAATGTCATATGGAACATTCTTTGGCAAGGCAACATTGGAAAGGAGATTAGCAAACTCCTCAGATGGCATGGGGTTCTTGATAGTTTGGGCATGAGGAGAAGTATGAATCTTGTTTGGGACAAAAAGGCCTTTGGAAGGTGTATCTTTCTTAGGAGCCTCTTTAGGAATACTAGTAAGCAATGGATTTTTAGGTTTGGCTTGAGGCCCTTCTCCTTTGACAACTCTACTCCTAGTATTATAATCCTTTTCTTGAGCAACAAGAACGTTAATAAATAACTTCTTATCTTACTCCAAAGGGATTCCTCCATCATACTTATTTATCATTAAAGCTCTTAAATACTCAAAGTCATTATTAGGTATTTTAAAATCTTGCACTACATCTACTTCAAAAGTATGAGGAGGAAAAAGTGGTACCCGGTGAATGCAATCCCAAAAAGTTGCAGCAGTTTGAGCACTTATCACTTTGGTTGAAGTTGCTCCTTGTTGTGATCTTGAAGAGCAACCCATCATGCAAACATCATCATCAGTACCATCATCATTATCAAATTCTTCTTCTTTCTGATTTACTTCACATGGAGGATGGGGTAGAAAGCATCTATCACACCAATCAATCTCATTGGCTTCATCGACAACAACAACCTAGGAAGTCAGAGGATCATGCACCATTCTACTTTCACATGATTGGGGATGTCTATTTTTAGATCCCATGGGTCCTTTACCTCTATCATCTAACCTCTGATCACCTCTAGGATGATTGCTAAATCTGTTATGATTTCTAGCCTTTTTCTGACCTTATGAACTCTGCCTAATTCCTTTCTCTGCCCGGGCTAGTTTGTAAGATATTTCTTTGACATCCCCTGCCAAATTTTTAATAGCCTCCTCAAGATCCACACTCTTGCTTGCTTGAGTTTTTTCTAGGTTTATCAGTTTGACACCCTCCTTCTTAGGAGGTTTTCCAACTACTTTGATGTTGTTCTCAATTTTCAGAGTCATGGTAAAGGCCTGCCTCAAAGTGCCAGGGTTTTTATCCCTCAAATAGTATGCATCCTTCTTGTCAAATGCATCAACATACTTTATAAGACAAGATTCATCACATGGCCTCAAATTCACAGGAAATCTTCTCAACGTCTTATTGAATCTTGTATTAAAATCATGCACTGATTCATTAGGATTCTTTTTAATATTCTCAAATTCTGACAAAAGAAACCTAGGGTCTGTTTTGTCACCATACTGAAATCTAAATGCATTCTTCATTTCAGTCCAAGAATCAATAGAGTTATCAGGAAGAGCTTTATACCAGTCCCTTGCATCCTCTTCTAGAGTATGAATAAATAATTTAATGTATACATCTTCAAACTCTATTTTTGAAATCCTCCATCATATTGACAAAGATTTTCAAGTGTTGATCACCAGTTATTGCATTATTTCCTTGAAACTTAGGCAATCTATTTCTTACATCCTATGGCACAACATTCAAATAGCCATCCATACCTCTAAAACTAATGGGACCAAAAGTATTAATGAAAAATGGAGGTCTGGGTGGAGGCTGAGCCATATTATTCTAAGGAGGTGATCTTACAGGGGAAACAAAGTGATGAGGAGTGAGGGGTCTGTGTGGTACATGGATACAATTTTCAGAATGACTATCCCCTAATGGCTCTTTTTCATGGTAGACACTACCATATTTGGAAAATACAGGAGTAAAATGAGATGTAAATATTTCAAATACAGGGGTGCAATGAGAAGTCCCCTCTCTAGATGGAGAATTTGGATTTACAAAGAGACTACTTGATTCAGAAGAAGTTGAGGAAGCATTGCAATCTTCAATCACGTGCTAATCAGATTCACCAATGGAGATGTCTTTTCTTGATGTTTGATCTCCAACAACCTTCCGAAAATTTCCCCCTTCTAAATTAAACTTTCCAAACTTTGGAAACAACCTTCTACTAGGGTCCATGGTGAAGAAAGATCTTCTTCCTTCTAGATTTGTAAAGATTAGTAACAAATTTACATTGACAGAGGTGAATATACTGGCATTTACCAAAAACAAATCAACACCATGTCGCCACTAAGCATTTTCACCCTAGTTGTGAAAATGCACTAAAATAATCTGTCAAATGTCTGTCAGCACTAAAAATCATGCGAAGCTTTACAAATCAGACCTTCTTTCACCCAAATTTATTAGTGGTGAGGAAAACTTAGTACAATAACTGCTAGAACAATTGGACATACAACACACATAACTTATAACTTTTTTCAATTATTACAAATCTGATTAGAGAATGATGTTTACAAAACGTATTTGCACACAAAACTACAAGAAACATTACTAGGGTTTGTACACGTACACCTTTGTTCAAATACTTCAAAGATTCCCTAACAACGGTGCCAAAAGCATGTTGGTACCCATATTTAATCTCCTTCAAAGGACGAGAAACATCATGGATTTGACAAGACACTTAGAGGCAGATAGATGATTATGTATGTCATTTTGTAGCAGGGGAAGCAATCTATCTGACTTTTTAACACTCAAGATTTGAAGAAGTGGGTAGCACCTTAAAAGGATGTGATATTATCCTAACTATTTTAGTTTGTGCCTTTCAACCAAGGTAAGAGATCCTATTTTGTAACCTCTGTTATTGAAGAATGCTGATAAATCATTCTTTTGCACAAATTTTATAGAGAAGACCTTGGGAAAATATGATCAACACACCAAATCTGACTCTCACGAGTTGTCACTTCCAGATTATGGAGATATTTTCAATACAAGGCAAAGGTTACTAAACACATTAAGAAATCCTGATTGTTCTGCATATTTTTGCAAGTAGATTTTGTTCCTTTGTTGATACACAAGGAAAACAGGGGTAGTTCAGGGTGGATCAATGGCCTTTTAAATGATTTTGGTGGGATATGAAGTAGTATAAAGTTGATTATACTGGATCTTTGGAGGGACTTCACAATAATGAAAAAAATTCACAACGCAAAGCTTCAGAACAGTCAATACGTTCCTTTAACTAGAAGGTGTGCTTTAATGGAGGCCCAGATCAACATGTTTTCACATAATATTTGAGACTTTAGCATGAAGGCTGAAATTGGAAGACTCAATTAAACACTAAAGTTTTTGATTAATCACGCCAAAGATACACCTGAAGACTTATAGATAATCTTTATAAAAAAATGACAGTGAATTGATTTTAAATTTCTTTATATCATCCAAGATGAAGGCTCTTATTGAAATGAAATTGAAAATACCATTAGAATGTCACAGGGATGAGATCCTGTGTGATTTCACAAAAATTTCAGTATAAGATTGCAATAAGAATGAAAGAAACTATTTATAGACATTATGAAAATAAAGCAGACACAAAATTTCTTGAGATTAGACACAAATTAATTCCAAAATTGCTTATATTCATCAACAGGGGAAAGCTTCTAGAGCAATATTAGTGCTTTACAATGGATATACATCTGCAACTAACTTGACACGACATAAAATATAACATAGAGGAAAATAACAAGTAATCTCAGATTTGGTCTCTGGGAAGTCAACTTTCTCAAAAAATTTCTCAAGAATTCATACTCCGACCTTTTTTAATAGTATTCTCATTACATTTATACATTTTTTCCCACTCAATTTTCCCCCCAAAAGAGAAGAATATTTGAGGGACCTTTTCTTGTTACCAATTTGTTTCAGATAATGACGTTTAACAAATTCAGATCCAAAATCTTCCAGGTGGACCAATTGCGAACTGATCATGTTTCTTGGGCCCTCGACTAATGACTAGGATGTCATGCCATAAATTTTTGGGAGTTCCTTTAATCATTCTGATTCTGTCATGTGAGAAATCCCCCTTTTAATCATTTTTCAGAACCTCTGCATAGCTGGACTTGATAGGTCATCCCTTTTTGTTCTCGAGGCATGCCTTTTTCACCTTTTGCTCTTGCACTTTCATCATTTCATCCTTTTCCCTTCCTTTTCCTCCGAAATTTTAATTTGTAACTTCTAAATCTAGCATTTTGCATTTTTACACAAGCCCGAGCAGAAATCCACTTGAAAAGTACTTCAGATTTACAAATTGAGTTCCCAAATTGATTCAATTGAACTTTACAGACCAAAATGACACAAATTTGCCAAAAAATTGATGAAGAACGATGTAAAAAATTCATCTCCAAACATCCTAGAGCTTCAATGGCAGCAAAATCAAATAAAATGCATAGCTACCATTGATCTTTCCTTTTAACTTTTAATCTGAGCCTTCGACGTGGAAAAATGTGATTTGGAAATGGGCCTGGGAGCACTTTTTGAAATTTTCTCTGCCCCTATGAAAACAGGCTTGACACGTGTCCAAATGTGGGGCCCATCGAACCTGCATTTCCTTTTTTTTCACTTTATACTTATTTTCCAAAAAGGAAAAAGTTCCATATTTTCCCCGCAGGCCCACACCTCTGTTTTTGACTATTGAATGCGGGCATTGCTTTCATGTCGGGGTCGTGCTTCAAATTACAATTTTATCCCTTTTTACAAAAGGAAAAAAACCTTAAATGACCCCGAAGCTCCATTTCTCCATTTCCCCACATGCTATGTGTCTTAATGGTGCATTTTGAGATGGTCCCGAAAAGTATAGACCCCAAACAAGTGCGAGATCAACACGTGTCTCAATCCGGTAGATTCTGTCACAAAGTTGAATGTTCAACGGAAGGCACCATGTGTCTAAGGTCCAAGACAATCTCCTTTGAATGGAAAGAGAAATTAAAAACAAATTTTGGACCTTTAAGTGATCCTTGACCTAGGAAGGGGCTGATCACAGCAACCAAATGGAGGAGAGGGTCTTTTCAAGCACCAACATAGGGAGATAGAAAATATGACAGAGGCTGCAAACTGAGGAATTTCAATGACAAACAGTGTGAGACTAATTTGAGCACCAACACTTTGCAAGTAGGAAATTAACACCAACAAAGTAGAATTACACTACGACTGAGAGCGAGGCATTTTCAATGATCTACACGCTTTATAAATTAGGACAATATTTGTTGGAAACCCCTTTTATATTTTACGCAGACCATATGGAATTAAAATACTTGGTGAACAAGCCCATTCTACAAGGGCACATATGTCAGTGGGTACTATTGTTCCAAGAATTTGAGTTCACGGTGGTTATCAAACCAGAAAAAATAATTGCAGACATGATCATTTGTCTAAGATGGATTCAAGGGAGGACACAAAAAGTATTGAAGAGACTATGCCAAAAATGCAACTATTTAGGTTGCGGCGCATACCCTCAGATTTGGAGGACATTGCAGTATTCCTTAAAACAGGTGTGGCACCAGACAAAATGAAGGCCTTGGAGAAGAAGTTGTCCATACACACCACACCCTACATGCTAATTAGTGGAGACCTGTACAAAATGGGTCATGATGAGGTTCTACGCCAATGTGTACTAGAACATGAGTGCATTGCAATTATGGAAGAAGTGCATGGTGGGATTGCAGGAGGACACTATGCATGAAATGCAACTGCGCAGAAGATTCTACTCATACAGTTGTGGTGGGAAACCATTTATCAAGATTGCATTGAGTTTTACAAGACCTGTGACCATTGCAAGTGCCTTGGAAAACCTAGAAAAGGGAAGGAAATGCCCTTGCGACCAATAGCCAACACAGAACCATTTGAGAAATGAGCTATCAACTTTGTTAGACTAATATTGCCAGCGGCACGATGGAATGGTTCACAATACATCCTCACTTACACTGATTATTTGACAAGGTGGGCAGAGGCAACACCTATAAAGGATTATACAACGGCTACCACAGCTAGATTTTTTTGGGAGAACATAATCAACAGGTATGGATGTCCATTGAGTTTGACAAGTGATAGAGGTACACACTTCCTTAATGAAAAAGTCAGGATTCTGCTATCAGAATTCATGGTGTCCCATCACAAAACTACTCCCTATCACCCTCAGGTAAATGGAACTGCTGAGGCATTTAACTAAATACTTATCCACACATTAAGTAAGATTTGTGATGTTGGTAGATAGGATTGGGATGGAAAAGTATCAACTGTTCTTTGGGCATATAGGACAACCTACAAGAGTTTGAATAAGGCCACACCATTTCAACTGGTGTTTGGCATGGAAGCTATACTTCCGGTTGAATTCATGTTACCTTCTCTGCATATAGTGCGCGCAGGAGGATTGGCCGATGAACAAGCGCTGGAAGAAAGAATTGACAAGTTAATGCAATTAGATGAAAGACGATCATTAGCCAGGTGGAGCTAGAAGACAAAAAAAACAAAAGAAAAGGCATGGCATGATCATCACATTAAGAACAAGAAGTTTGAGGTTTGGTAGATGGTCTTATTGTATGATTCAAAGTTTTTGCACCACCCTGGGAAGTTAAAAGTACATTAGTTGGGTCCCTACATCATCTCGTACATCCTTGATTCGGGTGCATACCAGTTACAAGCGTTGGATGGGACAAGATTACCAGGACACTTCAATGGGAGTAGGCTGAAGCCCTACTATAAATAAGTCTTCTTGGTGTTTGTAAATAAGGCAGTATTTCCAGTTAGTTTAGGATTTCCTTTAGTGCATTTTACTTTCTTGTGTTTCCCTTTCTTGTTGATATTTTGTGTTGCACTTTGGGTGCCAGTAATCTCATTACTTTTTGAAGGTTGTAACTGTGTAGAGGACCGCACATATTTTTAGTGTGGGGTGGATTAAGGTCGAAGAACTTGAAGTGCGAAGTGCTAGGAAGGATTGCATTGGAAAGCCTGTTTGAATGGCCCTATGAAGGAAGTACATGCAAGGAAATGTGAAATGAGATGGTTGGTGTCAGGGTAAGGTTACATTGGGATCCACATACAAGAGAGGAAGAAGAGAAAACACAACATGAGGAAGATGAGAGAAAAAATCATGATAGAAGTACCTTCGGTGCTGGTTATGTGTGCATAAGAGTCTCCTGTCAAGATGGATTGGTTGCGTGTTAGAAGGTTGGGGAATTGTTTACTCAAGGTTGGGTGCATGAGTTAAAGCGCTAAGGTCAGACTTTGTTGGAAAAATATGCATTAAGTGTTAAAGTAGGGTGGTAGGTGAAGTGGCATTTAATGCAAAAAAGTGAGAAAAACTAAGGTTGGGCACTTCATTATTTACTTTGCGATTACGAAGAAGGAAGAGCTTTTGCGAACTAGGGTTTCTAGAGTTGATCTGTGTAAAAAAAAATTGGAAGATTTTAACCATGAGTGACTAGTTTGGATCTAAAAACTAGGGGGAAGTAATTCACGAGCATGGGGAGAGTTGTAGAGAAGCATCATCTTTTGAAAAGATATTCCAGTTAGGGTTTGACAGCTAGGGCACGGGTTGGAAATGAGTATTCTTCACAAGTTAGAAAGTTGAAGTTGGAAAAGATAGCAAAGCAGAGCTAGGAAGAGAAGTTGAAGTGATAACCCAAGCAATGGAACTCGAGAAACCATAAGTAACACCTAAAAAGGGAAAGGGAAAACAACAAGAAACTATCGCAAGTACCAATGAGGAATGGTATGGAGAAAAGTAGTACCCAGATGGGGTTTCTCTCGGGATGGAATGGGAATACCACTTGAGAAAATGACAGTAAGTGACTACAATCATCACACAAATTTGATTGAAAAAGAAATGGATTTGGAGTTAGTTCACTCGACTAACCAGAGAACACCTGAGGGGTTACCAACTTATAGCAATGAAGTCAAGGTGAAGTTAGAGAAAGTGGGGTTATTACAAATCTATGAGTTTCCCTACTTCAAAAAGCTAGAGAGCCTCTATCAGTGGTTAATGTCACATGTACATGAAGACCACTTTCACTTCACAAGGTGTAAGATGCACATAACCCCTTAGCTAATTTCAAGATTCACATGCCTTATCTGTGAGGGAGAAATTTTAGAGGATGACCTATGTGATAAGGAAGTAGTTAAGGATATTTTGGCCACGTATGCGTATAAGAGGGTTCAAGTCATTTTGATATTGGGGATATCCAAGACCCAGTGATGAGAATGGTCGTGCACCTAGTAAAAAAACTCAACGTGCAAGAAAGATGGATGCAGGTAAACAAGTCCTGGTTGAATGTTTGTAGAAGAATATCAAAGGGCACCATCTACAATCTATCTGCATACATTGTAGATGAAATTATCACCAATGCACATGAAGATGACAAGATTATTTTTGGTAATGTCCTCTTTACTATTGTGTTCTCAGAAATCAGAGTACCAGATGCAACAAATAAGTTCGTGTGGGATTACCTAGAGGAATACCCATGGCCTGCAAAAATATTTGAGAGATACACTTGTGATAGAATGACCCCCATTCAGAAGGCGCTTCTTGAAAAATGGTATACACACTTAAGAAATGCGTTCCAGGTAGAATGGAGAATACCAGAACAACTACCAGTGCTTATAGAAGGAGAAGCTGAGTTTGCTGTATACCAACACTTTTGTATTGGTAGGTTCAAGTTGACTGATGAGAACATGAGCCCATGGTGCAAGCTCCCATTTTCCTTCACAGCTCAATACTTCTAGGCGGGAGTTAACAGATTCAAGGAGTCCAAAAAGTTAAAGCTTGACCTTGGAAGTTTGGACCGGGACCACAGGGAGATGCGCAAGATGTTGGTCTACCCCAACAAGCATGCGTATGTGGAAAAGTATGTATAACATGAAGTCCAAATGGTAAAACCCCTAACTCTGACTATTATAGGAAGGTCCATGGCACGTATATACCTTTAGATAAGGCCCAAGTTTGAGAAGGGTACTTATCTTGAAAACAAGATAGCTATACCTGAGGACCTAATAGGTAGGAAGAAGACCGCGCCCAAGAAGAAGGAGATGGAGGAAATAAAGAAGAAGGCACCAAGTTACCCAAGATACACATGCATTAGGAACCCTAGGAACAAGTGCTAGAACAAGTACTTACACATGCAGGAAGAGGTCTCCAGTCAAAGAGGAGGCGCCAACACAGGAAAAGCTTATCACAGAGGAGAAATCACCAGAGGAAGAGGAAGAGAAATTAGAATCTCCTATACTAGAATCCCCAGTTAGGAAGAAACAGAAGGTGATGGAGGAAGTTGACTCAGAGGAGACAGAGAGCTTGGAGAAATACATAGGTGAGAGGGATGATGATGAAGAAGATGATCCTGAAGGGGACCAAGAGCCACTTATTTTCAGCATGCATGATTCAGAAGAAGAGGGCGGAGAAGAAGAACAATGAGTTCCTTTTTGTGTGGTGCAAGGGTAGCCAGGAGGAGGAAGGCACCCATGACATGGGAAGAAGTGAGGAGGTTAGCACAGAGGAGCAGAAAAATACAAACCTCACGCAAGAGAAAATAAATGAGGTGGCAAAAAGAGAAGCAATGAAAATCATCAAGGCCTTGGTAGAACAAGAATTACAATGCAACGCTGATATGGTGATGGAAGAGGACAAGGAAGGAAGCATAAGGAAAGATCATGGCAATGTGGGAGGCCCCAGTCTATTGGTAACTATTCCTAAGGGCATGCGCTTAGGGGGAAAGCACATGGAGATCCAGAGCCAAGGAATGAGCTACATTAATGATCCTAACAAGGTGTTGCACATGTGTTTCCAAAGCACCATCCCAACATATCAAATCATGGAAATGAAGTCATTCGATGAAGAAGGTGCATACCCTCGGACAAGGAAGATGATCTCTTGGGAAATTGAGTCCCACATATACGAGCCAGAGTTTGAGGTAAGCTAGGGGGCACTAATGAAAATGCCAGAGTCAAAAGGAGACAACCCCTTGGTAAATTCTCAGCGGCTTTTAGATGAGTAGCTATGCAACACACTTAACAAAGTCTTAGTTGAGGTTGAAGCTAGGATCTTTGGACGGAATGACAGGATAAGATTTATAGAAGCATAACTAGAAAAGGAGGAAGAACTAGGGAAGAACGAGGAAGAGCTAGAAGAGAAGGCCAAGGATTTAAAGTAGGAGGAGTTAATTAATGCCTAGCTAAAGCGTGAGCTTAGAGAAGAAAAGGAAACGGTGTGTGAAGTACATAAAAAGGTAGAATCCATCACAGATGCCATTTTTTTGAAGCATCTGGACTTAACATCGCCCATGACAAAAGTATGGATCTTCCCTTGAGTGCCTTGAAGACCTAACACACATCCTCACCATGGAGAGGAAACCTCTAGCCTTAGAATCTACGGAAGAAGTAGTAGTGTGCCTGGAGAAGGAGGATAAATTAAAGGTAGTAGCAATCATGGATGAATACAACAAAGTCCTTGCTGATGTAAGGTTTGCTACCCATACCACTGAGGCCACATATGACAACTGCAAAGACAGAGATAAAGTGGCAAGTATTCTAGTCCCAACTATGAAGCAGAGCTTAAAGAGTTCCAAGAAAAGAACAAAGGGAACAGAGTAGAGTGGGATAGAATCCTGGCCGAGGTTGAAAAGAAGTCAAAAGCTATTGAGGCCCTAATGGGTACAATCAAGAACCGGATAAAGGAGTTATACCCATAGATTAATAGAAGGATGGACGTGCTTGAGGATGTGGGAAAGGAGTTGGAGGGAGTTGCTGAAACTATGAATGCTCAAGGAGATGGACTAGGTTTTGGGGAGGTAAGCACCCTAGTCGGTGACCTCTTCCAGAGAGTGCAAAATGAAGTCGATTCCTGGAACAAGTTAGAGGTTGACTTGCAAAAGATTTTCCTAGCTTATTACAATAATACCATCACTTCCCCATTCTTTCTTCTTTCCCAAATTCTTCATCCCCTTATTCTTTTCCCAAGACATAAGTCTACTGTGATTCTTTATTCATTGGAGAAGTGTTCCCATGGGCAGAGAATAGGCGTAGTGTGGGGTGATGTTGGGCCCCTAAAATATTGGCTAAGTACACAAAGGTGCATGGGTGCGCAAGGCCTAGGTTGAAGGATGGGTGCGCAAGGAGAAGGCATGTAAGGATAGGTTCTAGGAGGGTTTTAGAAGTGACGTGTTGTGCACCGGAAGACAAGGTCTTGGGACTTAGCCATATTTGGCGTATTGGGTAGGACACGAGAAAAGTGTGACCTGACTGCGCATGCGGAGTGGATAAGGTGCCAGCCTGGTGACAGGTTGGCCTAGGAAGGAATATGCCCTGTGATAGAAGTTTCTAGAAGACATCATGGAAAAAAGTGGAGAGCTCAGGCCTGGAGGAGCATGCTCCCATGGAGGACCACATTTAGACACTTGGCGTTGGATCTGAGGCCATAGAAGGATGAGTTGGCACTTCGGGATGCCTATATATACAAGCACCCGTAGAAGAAAATATATAAAAGAGAGGCACAAAGAGAGATCAGATACAATAGAGAGATCAATAGAGAGTGGAGCTCTATAGAAATGCTGTAAGGAACTTTGTTTGGGTTGGGTAGATAAAACATAGGAGATTGATGTACCAAGGGCTTGGAGGTTTAAATTTTTTTTGAGAGCCAAAGGATATGGATCTAGTTATGATGCATGACTTCGGTCTGCCTTTCTGCGATGCTCTGTAATGAATCTAATGAATGTAATGAGGTTACCAGTTTATATGAATATGATCAGTGATGATTCTAGTGCATTTACATATCTTCATGGTTCTGTTTTATGCATGTTTATGGAATGAGTCTGAATCCTTGCACATTTCCCTTTTGTTTTGATTCAGTTCTTTAGAGTCTGTTAAAGTATCTTTGTCTGTAATGACTGTAATGATCTAGAGATGTTCTGAGCTCTATGACATTCACATGTTTCATTCCCACTCACTTCCTTTAAATCTTGGATAATAGATGATGTTTTCCCACTCAACTCACTTAAAAG
The DNA here is from genome assembly GCA_019776745.2 of Taxus chinensis. Classification (NCBI taxonomy): domain Eukaryota; kingdom Viridiplantae; phylum Streptophyta; class Pinopsida; order Cupressales; family Taxaceae; genus Taxus; species Taxus chinensis. The sequence goes on from CM034151.1 coordinate 436,329,233, forward strand.
AGAGACTTGGTGCCCGCACGTGCCTCGGGTGAGTGCATGGGATTCCCTTGTTCTTTGGTGGGTGTAAAAATGACTACAATATGGATGAAGGAATTGTGGGAGACTCAACAGATGGGATATGAATTAGATTCAATGTATATGGAGAAGTAACTTTCCCCTGAATGAGGAAATCATCTTTCTCAATAAGGTTATGGATGATTGTCCAAAATGCCTTACAATGTTTGATGTCATGGCCTGGGGTATGCTGATAAGCGCAACTACAATTAGGATTGAACCATGATGGTTTGGGACCATAGGGATTAAAGGCTTTAGTGGGAGGAAGTGTGGTGGTAGATATTCTAGTTAAATGTTGAAGGATATATGCGTAAGACCCCATTGAAGTGTCATGGGGAAGGTAGCTCTTGTGTGCTTTGAGATGATATCTCAGCTTGGAGTTAGGAGAAAAAGTGGATGTAGATTAGATGAGTGAATTATATAAATCAAATTTGGTTATAGGGTTATATTTTTTGGATGTGGATTAATTGTTGCAAGATGTCGTAGATGGAGAGACTTATCCTAAAATAGATGTTGTGGCATTAGATTGTTGCGAAGAGGGAAAATCTAAATGTTTTTGAGGATGAGCAGGGGATTGTTAGGGATGTTTTCCATGAGCCTTAAACTTCAACCAAGAAGATTTACTCCTAGTAGGGATGATAATAATTTCAATCGGAGGATCTAACAATGGTGGTGTGGTTATTAATGGAGAAAATGTCCTAAAACAAGATGAGGATGTTAATTGATGGATAGGTGTTTGTATGATGCAATTAATGATATCTATGTGAGATGTGGATTGTTTCGGTTTTGGCATGGAAAGAGTTGATTTTGTAGAGGGAGAATGTAAACCATATTTATTTGATTTAGGTGGATGTGTTGATTCAATAGATGTTCCAAAGGGTATCTTTGATAGGGTTGTAAATTGAGAGGATTTATTTGTTGTGATAGAAGGATTAGGTAAATAATATTGGGATAATACCGGTGATGTGGCCATGAGAAAGGATATAGGTAAATATTTCAAGGTAAAGATAGGTGGAATTGTTGATATGATTGATATTGGGGTAGGTTGGATAGATATGGATGTAGGCATATTTGGGATATTTGGAGATGTGGGTGATGTGGTAACCGATTGAGTATACATTATGGGTAATGCAACAAATGTAGGAGTATTTTCGAGTGTAGAAATAGGTGGGACTAGTTGTTTCATAAATGTTTCGAGGGGTAAGAATGATATGTTTGCTAATGGGGTTGATGTTGGAGGCGGGGCTGTAAAGGTGCATGTAGTAGAACTAAGTTTAGTTGGGATGGTTGTAGAGATAAGTGATGCAGGTGTCGTAACTGTAGATTTGGGTGAAGGAATAGATGTAGAGATATGTGTGGATATGAATGGGGATGAAATAGGTGCTAAGGATGAATCTAATGTGGTAGATTGGGGTGTGCTTGAAGTTGAGGAAGTGGATGGAATAGTCAAATTTGATGTGGATATGATAAGGATAGGAGAAGGTTTATGTTCAGGACCGGTAGTAAAATTTGACATAGGTGTGATAGTTGTGGGGGCAACAAGTTCTGCATAAGGAGTGGGCATAATGTCTAAGGTAGGAACATGTGAAGTTGGTGATAAGATGACATCTTTATTGATGGTATCAATCATATAAGCATTTGATAATTGAGATGTAAAGGGCATGGATTGATTTGTTGGTGGTTGATTAGGTAAAGGTTGAATAGTGGAGCTATCGATTTGGATATCCCCTTGATTTATGAGTTGTTAGACATGATCTTTGAAGGAATGAAATCTCTCAATGTCATGACCTTTGACTCGATGATATTTACAATAGTGGGATTCGTGATATAAAATAGGCTTGGCTTGCGAGTTGTCCACGTGTCGTATGGGAGGAAGTTGGATGGAGTTTACATTCATCAATTTGTCAAACACAGAGCTATATGATTCCCCTAAGGGGGTATAGTTGACTGTTGGTTGAGGGGATCATTTTTGAGGCCATGTTCTGGACATAGATGGGGATGAGGGTTTAATGCCTACAATGTTGGCCACACCCTTAAATGTTTTGTTATGTGTGAATGGTTTAGTAGATTAAATTTTGGATTTAATCGAACTTAGATTAAGATGACCTTGCTCAATGGCATGGGTTTCAATTTTATGAACCATTGTGAAAGCTTCATCAAATGATCAAAATGATTGGATCTGTAAAGTAGAAGATATATGTTTTGTACATGAACACGAGAATAATTTGATGAGTTCGGTTTGCAGGAGAGTGAAGGATAGTTGGTTAATAACACCACACCATTGTGTGAAGAAGTCGATGATGGGATCATCTCTAAATTTTTGGATGGTGTATAGTTCAGCGATGGTAGTTTTATGTGCAACATTGATAGAAAAGTGTTGTAAGAACAACTGTGCAAGTTGAGTCAAAGAGAATATGGAATGTCGCAGGATACTGTTGTACTAGTCTAACCCGGGACTGGAAAAAGACATGGGGAAAGTGTGAAGAAGTAGATCATGTTCATGTGCAATAAGAAAACATGGGTGTTTAAATGTGAGGAGATGTTTTTGGGGGTCTTCCTTGTTGTTGAACTTGGTAAACACAAGAAGTTTCTAATGAGGAGGGTAGGGTTTGATTGGAACTGAAGGATGAATTAGTTCATTACAAATGTGTTCATAGGATAAGGTGTTCTTAGGTGCCAAGGTAATGGTTTCTAAATTGGCCAACTGATTCATTAAGGTGTGAATAGGATCATTTAACGTGATGTTAAGTTGAGATTAAATTGGTTGTGTGGTTTGAAACATAGTTTAATAAGGTGAATGGTTCATTTGTAGATGTGTGGGTGTTTGGTGAATGTTTTATAAGGTGGTTGATAAGTTTGTAGATAATATGTTTGCGGAATGGTTTGATAAGACATTTGATTAATTTACGGATGTGTGGGTGTTTGGGGAGTTGTTTGGTAAGGACTAACATGTGTCATGGGTTGGTATTGTTGCATATGCTGACTTTGAACAATAGGGACATGATGTGCTTGTTGAAGTAGGGTAGGTTGTTGTGGTAAATGATAAGTGGGGATATGGGTATTAAGAGGTTGAGACGGGTGGAGAATATGATGGGAAAGAATGTAAGTGTGAATAGGTTGAGATGGTTGGACATCCATATTAGTAACATATGAAATGGAATTGTCAAAATGGAATGTGGGTGGAATGCGATCCACCAATTTAGGAGATTAGGAGGATTGAGAGATTGTAGGAGATTTTTGGAGTAAGAATTCATATATGGGGTTAGGAGGAGGCTCAAGTGTCTCTAGAGGGGTGAGAGATGGTGGTGTGGCTGATTTAGGAAGATTAGCTTGATAAGGGATACGAGGGTTAGTTTTAAAATGGGGATAATCGCGCATGAAATGGTTCTTAGGAAGCGAGGTCATAGAGACTTGAGGTTAAGATATTGAAGGCATGGTTTTGAGTTTAGAATCTTGTTGGGTGAGGTCATTAGAGGAAGTAAATTTATTGGGTGGAGGACCTTATTGTTTTGTTTCGATTTGAGAGAGAGTGAAAATAGGTTTGAAATAGAGAAACATTTGTTTATGTATTTTGTTGAAAAATAAATCAAGAAACATATTTTTTATCATCGTGATTAATTACGAGATGTGAAAAGAAAAGTAAGATGGATAATGAAGGTGCCTAAAGAATTCTAAGGCTGGTTTCAGGTAGTTTTGGCTAGGGAGATGTCTGAAAAAGTTTTCCATTGGGTGTTCAAGTCCCAATCAGTTAACGAGGTGAGAGGAGTATTTGGATGTGTTGATTTTTTTCGTGAATTTTTAGGTAGCATGTGATAAGGTGGGATGCAGAAGGTTAAACCCCTATTTATGCTATGTGAGCAAGTAGGATACATGAGGTTTGTTTTAGACCAAATTTGAAATGTGACATTTGATGCATAAAATCATTAAGGAAAGGAAAATTACAATGTAAAAGAGAGAAAATAGAGAGAAACGAGTAAAACCTAGAGAATGCTTTCCCCTATTATTTGATTGCATGTGATGATGGTGTACTTGGAAGTGACGATCAGTGGTTAGGAACACCTGAGTACCCTAAAATTACACCGTTTATAATTGTGGATAAGGTCGGTAAAAGTGTTTTGTGCGATGTGTTTGATTTCAATATTGGTCTTTGACAATGTTATTTAGTGGTCGTAGTATCGTAAACTTCACCTGCAAAAGAGAAGAAATGTAATTAGTGCATGTGGTCGTCAAAATGAGAAAATAATTTAGATATCCTATGTAGTTTATTTACAAAAAGTTCCTTCATAGAAAATTAAAATAAGAATTAAAAATAATAATCTAAAAAGCGAATAAAACTTGTAGTGCGATGTTTGTATTTAGAATATATAAGATACAAAAATTTATTAATAGACGATAAACTAAACCACATGATAAACAATGAAATATATTGTAATATTATGAGACAAATTATCAAAGATGAGGTGATACGAAATAATTAAATAAACTACGTTGTGATAGGATAACATATAAACAACAAGACATTAACATGTGCATTTTGTTTTTGTTTCATTTCTTTACGTGAACTATAAATAAGAATAACCATATAAAATGACTGGATGTGGATTTTAAGAGGTGATGACGAAAAGTAGGCGGGGGAGAGTGGACTTTTATGTTAGTAATGAAGACTTTGGGGAGGAGGAAAGCAATTTGATTTGAAATTTGTAATGGAGATGGGAGAAAATAGTGGACCTAAGTTTTGGACTGAGTTGGAAGCGGATTGAAGGAGATTGGTGGAGATGGGGATGAGTTGAGTGGAAGAGAGATGGAATATCTCAAGTTGGGAGATGGGTTAGAGGTGAGGAAGGGATCGTTGGGCGAGATGATTAGAACATGTACATAAGTGAGATGGAAGGGGGATATCAATCACTACCACGAAGCCTGGTGTGAGTGGATCTAGGTAAGTGTGAGAATGATCAAGATTAGATTTTTCTGTGAGGATTCGGAGGTGAGTTGGCAAACAGCTGCGAGAAGAGGAGTGATGCGGTGAGGATGGGTTTGTGAGAAAGCAACTTGAGAGAGCTTATCGATCTTCCTGTGTCATTTAAGTCTATGTGGACAGTGCAAGCCTATTTCAACTGAAGGGGTGTGGTGAGTGAGTCACGTAGCCAGGGAGTTTGTGTGAGTTGGATAACCTAAGATGGAAAGATTTGAAGGTGTCCGTTAGGAAGTGGATACTAAGCTGGATAGGTAATGGGGTGGATGTGTTGGGAGTGAAGGATGAGAGCTGAGCTAGAAATGAAGGAGTTGGATAAGTGGTCAAGCGGGGTAATTTTGGAATGACTGCGGCCGTAGGGGAGAAAGATAGCTCAAATGGTTGAGAGGAAACCAGCATTAGGAAGATGGATGGAGTGGGTCCTGTTGAGACAGACGAACTTGAGCTTGAGCCGAGAAGGTCGACTTACTAGTACAGTAGTAAGAGAAAGTTCATTGGAAGGGCGATGGGGTGTTGAGAGGGAGTAGCTCGATCGACTTGGTTGAGCTAAAGAGATGAGGAGTTAGGGGTAGTGTTAGGATAATAATGTCAACTACTTCTATAACATCATTACTGTGTATTTGTGAGTCTATTTCTATAAAGCATCTACATAGTCACTACCCACAAAGTTGCGTGAATTTGAAACTAAAATGGAAACACTTGAAAAAATCACGCTTTAGAATCTATAATGAGTCACATAACGATATTCACAATCTCGAAAACCAGTTGATTTGATGGAGATTTATAGCTAAAATTTCTTCTTGTTGGAAGTCACTAAGATTGAAGTATTGTCTCAGGTCTGGGAGATGGGTTAGGGAGGTGAGCGATGGGATTGAATTGGGATTCAGATGAGGTAATCTTGAGATGATGTAGAACATGGGCAGATGATAGTGAGATTGAAGTAGGGAGTAAGTTGAGGATCAGGTAGCTGGAGCTGGATTAGGCGAGTGTGAGGGCTATCAAGATGAGTCGTGTAGAGGAGGGAGGTGAGTTTGAAGCGAGTCGGCGTGGGAAGAGTAGTGATGCGGTGAAGACGGAGATGATATGTTTGAGAAAGTCAACTTGAGAGAGATGGTCATGAATAGGTAAGTCGATGTGAGTTGGGTCGTAGAAGGACGAGCCAAACTGGAAAGGGTGCAGTTGAGTGAGGACGTGATGGAGTTGTGGAGTGGGGAACCAAGGAGAGGAGAGATGATGGCTTCGTTATGAAGTGGTTGAGGATTGGCGAGGTATAGGGGAGTTGGTAGAGGTTGGGAGTGAGGATGAGAGCTCGACAGATGGAGTGAGTATGGAAAGGCAGTTGAGTGCGGTAATGTCGATGACTCGACTAAGGGGAGAAAGATAGCTCGGTCGAGAGATGATGTTGGGAGATGGATAGCTGGGTGTGTTGGAAGACAGAGAGCTTGGTGAGAATGGAAGTCAGGGAGAAGTTGTTAGAAGGGCAATGGAGTGTTGAGAGGGAGTAGCTCGACCGAATTGGGTGAGCTAAAGAGATGAGTTTTTTCTATTTTTGTAATTTAATTCAATTTCATTTCATAATTATTATTATTTAATTAATTGTTATTTATTTACGTAATTAATATTAATATTATTATTATGATTAATAATAAGAATGGACTCGATATAAGTATACTGACCACATAACCAACCAATTAAAAACTAGAAGCACTTACCTCCGAGATGACTTAAGACCACTGAATGTAAAGATGACACCACATGGAAGGAGATAATACTAAACCTTGTGAACAAGTGATTCGGAAAAATGAAAGATGCAAAATAGATATCACGTGATGAAAACATGGAGAATAAGGTTAATTTCTAGATTCATATCCCATGCGGGTAGATTTCAACAGAAAATAAAAAAGAGCACGTACCTCCTAGTGACTTCAATGAGTGACCGCACTACCATGAGATCGACAAATACTAAGATTTTACAAATAAGTAATTTAGAAAAGACGAGTAACATAACAAACAAAATATCCAGATCTAGGATTAGGTCCCACCAGGCATGCCAAATGTTGTAAAGGAAACTTTGTTCTTGTGCGGGTGAAGGCCGATACTGGAAGCCACCAAAAACTTTGAATGATGAAGATCTTAGGACCTCAGATGTAGATGTGGATCTATGGGCGCAAAGAAAATAGATGTGTGATACAAAGAAGATAGATCTGCAAAACTGAAACGGATAAGATTAGATAACAATATGCAGAGGTTACCCAAATGATCCTGGTTCCAAGAGGATGTGAAATCCCTTGGAGGATGTCAACCTCCATGTCTAACAAGATAACTATAGATCATGAACAATAGATATCATGCAGAAATAATGAAATACAAAATGAAAAGTAACTGAAATGACGAGGGGACTTAGCTTGTGCTCTACTATGGATTTTAACTCAGCATAAGGATGGTAAGCTAACGAACCATGGAAAATATTTCTCCTTCAAACTTGTAGAACTTAATTAAGCTCTTTCTTCTCCTCTTTGAGACTAGGTCCATGTCTTTCCTTCCAAGTTTTTCGGGATAGTGAAAGATGGGGGAAAATTCATATTTTTAACTTGGAGGTGAGGTTAGATTTGGGTTAACAAATAACCAGGGTTTGATTGATTAACCTGGGTTAAGAGATATGATTTGATCATGTGGGTCCCATGGTTTGAATTATTAGATGGAGTGGGGAGCATGATTGACATGGCAGGTGAGATCAGAGATTCCATCTTTTGAATTTAAGAAAGGGGATCAGATGGGTATATTAATACCCATGAATTGATTAATTGAGACATGGGAGATAATGCCAAAATTATAATTATCAAATGGGTCCACATGGATCCCATTTGATAATTAATCAAAATAAGGTGAGTAAAAGGATGTGCTTTATTTTAATTGAGGAAAGAAAAAGGTGAGAGGGGAAATTACATGAAGGAGAAAAAATGTGAGATGAATGAGAGGGATGTTATACCAAAAAATGGTGTCTACATGTGCTTCGTACGCTATCTCCAAAAATATCCCATAACCATGAAAATGGATAAGTCCCGAATGAATCTGTCTTTCACGCGTGTTTCCTTCCCTATCCTTTTGTGCCTTCAAATATGCCTTGCTACCGCGCATGAATCTTCTGTGTGCCCTTTCCTTAGTGTCATATTTTATTTTCTCAACATGGTGAAATTGGAATCCAATAATAGTGCCATTGGAATCCAATATTAGCCAAATTGGAATCCAATAATAACAATATTGGAATCCAATAATAACAAGATTGGAAACTAATAATTGTGAAATTGGAACTAGAATGAATCCAATAATGAGAATATTGGAGTCCAATATTGTTAATAATGGAATCTAATAACATTAATAATGGAATCCTGTATAGGCAAAAATGGAATCCAATATACGCAAAAATGGAGATGGATTTCTTCCAATACTTGAAATACTGAAGTCTATATTTACTGGAATATGTCTTGATTTAGTGAAATAAGAGTTATATCATAACTATCGAGTAAACTAGACACCACCAAGGAAATTAGTAACACAAAAAACACTCCCCTAACCATTACCTCCATGTGCAGCTCCATCACCACCATCTCCTCCATCTGGTCCTTGAGGTGGCTGACCCATACTTGGTGCGATAGCACTAGGAACTACTTCCTTCTGAGCTCGATGCTCCCCATATCATAGAGTGGTGGGCATGTTCTGAATCAATAATTCCTCATAGTAGGATAACTCCTCTCGAACTAACTCATAATGAGAATAGCTAACCATACCTAGTGCAACCATCTATCTACTAATCTATACCTGCGTCACCAAATCAGATCCTGATATTGATGTCCTTGTAATCCTGAAAGCCTTTTTCAAGGTTTCTCAGTGATTTCTATATCTATCATGATTGGATACTTCCTACCCCAGATGCTGACTGAGACTATCACACTCAGTCCTCAAACCATCCCTCTCTATCACAAAACTATCATGCTCAGCCCTCAAACTATCTCTCTCAGTCATCAAGACATTCCGCTCCACCCTGAAGCTATCCCTTTGTGCTTCCACTTTTTCCTTCTCAACCGTCAACTGTGTAATAGTGGCCTCCAAGGAAAATATTTTCCCATTCTCCTCATCATTAAAACCAGCCACCTTTTGTGCCCCCTCTACTCAAGCTTGCACCCTCCTACCTCATTGAGCTAATCACATCGTCTCCCATGCAGTATATACCCTAATCTATCATGCCCTATATGCCATGGTCATGTCGACATCATCAATCAACACCCTATCATTGTACTCGTAAAAATCCATCACTTCCTCCTCCTCTGGTATAATATACTGGAACCCCACTACTGATTTGGGGGTATCAAAATCCCCTTCATCACATCTATAGAGAACCAGATCATCTGACACATCTTGTATCAATCCAGATTGTCACATGATGTTACTAAACCTCTCTAACTCCCACTCTCCTCTTCATTTTCCCTAGATCAAAAAATTCTACTGGGTGGAGTTCAACTCTATCCCATATCCTGACCACACTGGAAAATCAATATAAGGCCTCAAAAAAATATCACTGACTTGTAATCCTACAATGAGTTATCGATAGTGTTCATTACTCTGCACTCCTCCCAACCTCCCTACCTCTGCACTCCATCACACCAAACCCACTATATCTACCACCATATCAAAAGCACCCCATAGTAAACCATAAGGAAGAGAAAAAAAAATATGCTCAAAGGCTCAACACTGTAACATAAAACCAACACTGATCCCAAATATCTTCTAAATCCTCCACATCCATAGCTCCCTTTAGGTCTGTGCAACTAAAGTAAGATCTCTCTTGCGTACTATTCGATCCTCTAGCATCTCAGCCACAACACCTACCATCATCCAAGGAAAATTTTCACCACTTGAGTCTGGTAGAGAAAAATATGAAATCCCCATCATAATTATAGTCATAACAGTACAACCATACCTATCCTCCTCATACAAAGTCTAAGAATAAACTCCACTAGCTATAAATCCTACATCATCTTCATCATCTCCATACAATCTCCTCATATACTCCTCCCTCTCTATCTCATCTATGCAATATATCCCCTCGCCCCATACAAGAAACTTGATAATCCTATGCACATCCTACAGGGTGATAGACATCTCACCCATAGGTAACTAGAAAGTACAGGTGGCTCGATCCCACCTCTTAATCAAAACTAATAATAAACCTTGGTTCATGTGAATACATCTATAGTAACGTAACCCCAGAAAACCCACCACCTCCAGATGTGCCCAATCATCATTAGACATATCCTCACTCACATCTTCTGAAGACACGATAATACGATCTCTAATGGCCAACTTGGCCTTCACCTACATCCATAAAATCACAAAACATCAATTAAAACACATCCCCATCAAGATTTTATCAAATTTCTATCAAAATAAATCAACAACTAACGATTTTGTATCAATCACTAATGATCCTACATCAATCTTTGATGATTTTGTTATGAATTACTAGTTATCGATACCTATCACTAGCGATCCATAAGATCATTGGTGATCCTAATGATTTTCAAAAAACGTACCTACCATGCCATTTTAAAACAAAAAACCAAAAAAAATTAACAAAAAGTCATGAAAAAAATACGAATCCTTACCTCTACCTGGGTGGGCCTCCTCTGTCATCCAGATGGTACCACTGCCATGATCTGTCAATTATTCTCTCTTAAATCATGTGCTTAATCCTATTTGATTTTACAAACCCGTCGATCACAAATGATTCATTTGACAAGAAAAGTAGTTATTTATAGCCCACATTACACGTGTAGGAATCACCAACAATTACTTTAATCATTGAAAATTTATCCTGATTACAAGCAATCCACCCTAATCATTAGCGATCCATCCAGTTTGATCACAACTCATATTTTCTCAAAGATTCCAAGCATTTTCAACTACAACATTTCATCCTTCAATGATATTCCTCATCTTGAGGACCCTAAAATATAAATGTTCCTTCACAAACAACACCAGTAAGCTAATACATAAATAGGACATGAACCCCTTTAGTTATCCTATTGTTTGGTTATGTAATCCCTTTTCTATGGATCATATGTCCATACAACATGAACCCTTTAGTTACCCTATCACTTGATCCTACGGTGCAAGCCACTTTGTTTTGATACCTCATATTTGGGTAAATTTAATATTTCTCATGTAAAACTTATTAAATTCAATCAAATTGGTCATTCTTATGCTACACCACAATAACCCCCATTTTGAGGGGTGATCACCCATCCAAAGAAAGCTTTATCTGACACAATTTTTGTCTAGCAGTTCGTTCGTCAAAAACTACTTGACAAAAAGGGAAAATGTAGACACCGGGTTTTTTTCAACCTTCCTACTTCATATTAGTCACTCATTATTTAATCCAAAACATATCTAAAAATCGTTATCCTAATTCACTTAATCCAAATATCCATTAAAATAATTTTACACCCCCATAAAATTAATATTTATTCATTCTAAACCACCTAACCACTTTAAATCTACCTTAACCATTTAAAACAAATTAAATCTATTTTATTACCACATCCCAATCATCACAACTCATCCATAACCTTCCCATAACCATCACAACTCATCCATAACCACCCCATAACCATATTCCTTTTTCAAACACCCAAAACCCATGTTTAGAAGTTGTTTTAACCACTTTCTAAACGTTTTTCCTCGAAAAAACTGGATTTTCGGCGATCCTAACTGATCCCTAGTGATTATAAATAGGATTTTTTGCTCCTTTCCTAGGGATCTTTAGAAATATTTTTCTCACGCTTATCTTTCATTTTGACTCCACATTGAATCCAAGCCATTTCAAAGATCATCAAGAGCTTGTATCAACCTCTAGCTACTATCTACATATCGTTTTGATATCCTTTTCCATCTTTCAACCCCCGAAAATCCCAACAATAGGAAATTCATATTAATCAACTTCATTTCACAATTTGTGGCATATTTTAGCTCCTTATCATGTTTGAAATTCCTTACTAGGTCAAAGCAATAATCTCCCTCATCTACAAGCACTCAAACATTCATTCCCCAAATATCTTAGCAATAATGTTGATGGTTCAAACTCAATTCAAGCATAGTCAAAGATGGTTTTCGAACTTAGTTGCATTCATTCAGATATCACATGTTAGGTGGAGACGTGTGGTTTGAGGCCTCTTCAGAGTAGTGCCAATGTCAACTGTAGTCATTTTTACTCCTATCACAAAAGGAAGGAACCCCATGCACGCTGGTCTATCACCCAACAGAAGATGAGCGCTCACCCGAGGCACGCACGGGTACTGAGTCTCTCTTTTATGTGAGTTTAGTGGGAAGCATCATTTATGATTAGTGTAAGATTTTTTATGAGGGAGGTTGAAACATACATGGACCAAAGGGCTCAGAACGACCTCTAGATCCTTGTAGTCACCTTAGACTGAGTACTTTAACATAACCCAGAACATGCATTATGACAGAAAGAACTATACAAGCATTCATACATATCATGAAAGGAAAGAGAACTCATATGAGAGAAATATGCATTAAAACCATTGATATCCATGTCTATTTATAATAGGTAACCTCATTATATTCATTGATTCATTACAGAGTGTCACAGAGAGTAGACCGCAGTCATGCATATCACTGGACGTATGTAACTAAGCTAACAGAAAAAGAAAAATTACAACTCCATGCTTAGTGCATTCTTTCTTGAATACATATATCCACTCACAATAATTTCTGTGCAGAGCTCCGCTCACTCTCTAACCCGCTATACCTCGTACTTGATGATATATATCTTTTACTCTTTTACAGGCACTTGTATTTATAATTCTCCTACGGGCTGCCAACTCACCTTCCAGCATGTCCTCAGATCTGGTGCCAAGTGTCAAATGTGGTCCATGCGAGCATGCTTCTTCAGGCCTGGCTTTCCACTTTATCTCATGATGTTCTTCTAGAAGATTCCATCCAAGGCATGCTCTTTCCTGGGCCAACCTATTGCCAGGCTGACATCTTATCCATGCGTAACCGATCACACTTTTCACGTGTTCTTCCCTGGGTGCTCAAATTGACTAAGTCCCGAGCCTCCTTTCTCACATCACGCCTGCTATGTGCTTCCTTAAGCCTTTCTCTTCATGCACTTTTTCCTTGCGTGCCTCATAGCTGGGACCCTATGCACACCTATGCGCCTTCATACTTGGCCAATATTACAGGGGTCCAACATCACCCCACACTACGCTTGTTCTCCGTCCTTGGAAATATTTTACTTGACCAAGATGCCTGTTGTCTAGGGAACCAATGAATATTCTTACACTTTACAAAAATAATAAGGGATGAAAGAATCAGAGAAATAATGAAGAATGGGGGGGGGCATCAATTCAACAAGATAGGAAAATATTTTCGAAGGTCTACCTCTAGCTTATTCCATACTTCGACCTCACCCTGTGCCTTATGGCAGAGGCTGCCCACCAGGGTGCTCACTTCATCAAAACTCATGCCAACTCTCTGTGTGCCCTAAATGTCCACAATATTCTCCATCTCTTTTCCCAGGTCCTCAATTTTATCCATCCTTTTAGTGATCTGGGGGTATAGTTTCTTTAGCCGGGCCTTAATTGAGCTCCTTAAAGCCTCAATTGCCTCTGATTTCTTCTCTACTTTGGCCAGAAGCTTATCTCTCTCCTCCCTATTCCCCTTGTTCTTTTCTTGGAACTCTTTTAGCTTTGCTTCAAACATGGTGACCAAGGAGCTCGCCACCTTATCTCTATCCGCACATGTATCATATGCGGCTTTTGCAGACTAGGCAACGACCTTCACCTCCGTGAGTACTTGGTTGTACTCTACAACAAGCATTAACACCTTCAACCAATCCTCCTCTTTCAAGCGTGCGGTCACTTCTTCTGCAGATTCCAGGGCCAAGGGTCATCTCTCCATAGTGAGGATGTGTGTTAGATCTTCTATACACTCTAGGAGGGATGAGTACTTTTGTGCGGGTGGCGCTAAGTCTGGGTGCTTCAAGAGGATGATGCCTTTGATAGACTCTATTTTCTTGTAAAATTCCTACACCTTTACCTTCTCTTCCTTCAACTCGTGCCTTAACTGTGCACTGATCAATTCTTCCTGTTTCAAGCTCTTGGCCTTCTCCGCCAGTTCTTCTTCCTTCTCTCCTAACTTCACCTCCAGCACTCTGATCATGTCATTGCGTGTGAATAATCTAGCCTTGGTCTTGACCGTGACCTTGTTCAGTGTGTTGCAGACTTGCTTGTCTGAGAGCTCCTGAGCATTTACTAAGGGATTGACCCCCTTAGATTCTAGCAATGTGATGAACACTCCTTGGTAGACTTTGAAGTATGGCTCATCAATGTGGGACTCAAACGCCCAAGAGAGCATCTTCTTGGTTCTAGGGTATGTCATCCTTCTCAAAAGACCCCATGGCTAGGAGCCTCTCCGTGGGTATGGTGCTCTGGAATCACCCGTGTAACACCTTCTTTGTGTCATCCACATAGCCCATTACTTGCCTCTATTCTACATCAAGAGTTCTCCTGCCCGAGCGCGTGCCTTTGGGGAAGCTTACTGTCAGAAGTGGGGCCTCCAAGGCTATCATGCTATTTTTCGATGTTCTCCTCCTTCCCTTCCTTCAGCACTATGTCTGCATTGCGCTCCAACTCTTGGTCTACCAAGACCTCAAGCATTCTCTGTGCTTCTCTCTCTACCACCTCCGTGATCTACTCCTTTGTAAAGCTTATAGCTCCCTGCTTCTCCCTGGCATCCTCCTCATTTTCCTTTGTGTCTTCAGTGTCTTCCTCATCTTGTGCACCCTTGCACCGCATGAATACAAAATCTTGCTTCTCATCTCCACTCTCCTCTTCTGAGTCATAGACACTAAACACATGTGGCTCTTGGTCTTTCTCTGCCTCTTCTTCCTTGCCGCCATCTTCTTCACTTTCATCCCCTCTTCCGCCCATGTATTTCTCCAAGCTGTCGGTTGCCTCCGAGTTAGCTTCTTCATCAACCCTCTACTTTTTCCTAAGAGGTGGCTCCTGATCAGGGGATTCGGCCTTATCTTCTTCCTCAGGTGATTCTTCCTTGGAGATGGGTTTCCTAGGTGCCTCTACCTCTGGCATCTTCTCCTTCACCAGAGACTTCTTTCTCCATATGTAAGTGCTGGGTTTAGCACTCGTGGATGGCATGCTCACTGTCTGAGAAGTCTACACAATTGGTGCTTCTTCTTCTCCTCTCCCTCTTTTCTTAGATGTTGGCTTCTTCTTCCCCAAGGGGTCTTCAGGTATGGAGACTTCATTCTCCAGATACACACCCTTCTTTGAACTTCAGCCTTATGCATAAGTACGCATGCGTCACAGAGCCTCCAGTAATGGGTAGCGTCATCAAACTTGTCATTTGAATCTCGTGCGACACGTAATTTTCCACGTACATACGCTTGCCACCAAGGTAATTCAGCTTCTTCCTCATCTCCCTATGCTCCCAGTCTAGACTACCCAGCTCCACTCTTAGCTTCTTTGACTCTTTAAACTTGTTCACTCCCGCTTGGAAGTATTGAGTAGTGAACACGAAGGGAAGCTTGCACTAAGGGCTCCATGATTCATCTATCAGCTTGAATCTACCCAGGAGTAGTGTTGATAAACCATGAATTTGGCTTCCCCCTTGGTGGCCACTGGGAGTTGTTCAGGGATTCTCCACTCTGCCCTGAATGCGTTTCTTAGGCACGTGTACCAATTTTAAAGCCACACCTTGCGGGGTGTTGTCATTGTATTGCAGGCATATTTTTCAAAAATCTTCGAGGGGCGAAGGATCCTCGATGGGGTACTCCCATAAAAATTTGTCTAGTGCATCAGGCACCCCAATCTCCGTGAATACAATGGTGAGCAAGATGTTTCTGAAGAGGATCCTGTCCCCTTCCTTTGCGCAACTGACAATTTCCTCTACAATGTACGTGGATAGGTTGTATATGGTTCCCTCTGCAATCTTCCTGTAGACATGTAGCCAAGGTTTGTTGACCTGTGTCCACCTCTCCTGGCCATTCATATTAGTCACCAAATGTGTAGCCATTTTCATTATGGGGTCCTTGATGTCTAAAATGTCATAGTACCATGACCCTTTCTTGCAGGCATACTCGGTGATGGTCTCTTGAATAGCTTCCTTGTCACCAAGGTCATCTTCCAAGCTATCTCCCTCACATATGAGGCCTATAAATCTTGAAATCAACTGGGGAGTCACGTGCATCTTGCACCCTTCAAAGTGGAAATAATCTTCATGTACCTGTGACATCAACCATTGGTACAGGTGCTCTGGTTTTCCAAAATAAGGAAACTCATAGAGTTGCAACAGCCATGCCTTCTCCATTTTAACCTTAATGTTATCATCATATATAGGCAAACCCTCAAGTGTTCATTTGTTGGTGGGGCGTACTAATTCCAATGCCATTTATTTTTCTATTGTGTTCGTATGGTGATTATAGTCACTAACAGGTACACTTTTTAAGTGGGATTCCCATTCCTTCCCCATCATCACCCCATTTAGGTATTGCATCTCTGCATACCATTCTTCATTTGTGTCTACCACAGGTTCTGGTTGTTAGCCTTGGCTTTGCCCTTTCCTTTCTTGGGTGCCATGGTCGACAGGTATTTTTATCACCCCTATTCTCTCCTTGTTACTCTGTCTTACTTCTTCCAATCCTCCTGATCTTAAATTCATGATACAATCCTTCTGAACCCATGCCCTAGTTTGTCAAACCCTAACTGGGATGAAAATATTCACAAGACAGTGCCTCTTCACTCTTTCCATGCCCATGTAACCCCTTCTAGTTTACAAACTCAAACTGGTTGCTTCAATCTCATAGATCTTCCTTCACTCGATCGAATCTAAAAGCCCTAGTTTATGGAACTCACTTTTATCTCAAACTCTTCTATTTCGAAAAGTAAAAATGAGAGTGCCCCGACCCTTTACTTATATTTTTTCTCTTTTCTGAACATTAAATGCTACTTCACCTACCACCATACTTTGTTCATTTAATGTGGATTTTTCAAACAAATCCCATCTTCAGTGCCTTCACTTACGTGCCCAACCTATGTGAAAACTCTTCCAACCTTCTGGCGCGCAACCAATCTAACCTGACAGAGACTCTTATGCACATGTAACCCACGCCTAAAGGCACTTCTTCTATCCTGATCCTTTCTCTCACCTACCTTGTGTTGCTTTAAATGTGCTTTCTCCTCCTTAGTACATGGGATCTACAAGTAGCTTTACCCTGGCACCAACCATTCTTCCATCTTCCTCTTTATATACCTCTTTCAACCCGGCTACTCAACAAGGCTTTTCAACACAACTTCCTTGGTACTTTGATCATGCGCTTCTTCACCTTTCTCCACCCCACACTTAAAGTGATGCACGGTCCTCTACGCACTCATAAATTCTCCAAAAATAGTAATAAGGTTACTAGCGCCCAAGGTGCAAAACAAAACAACAACGTGAAAGGGAAACACAAGAAGGGGAAAAAATGCATAAAGGAAACTTCTAAACTAACTGGAAAAACTACCTTATTTACAAACACCAAGAAGACTTATTTATAGTAGGGCTTCAGCCTACTGCCATTGAAGTGTCCAAGAAACTTCATCCCATCCAGCACTTGTAACTGGCACGTGCCCAAATCAAGGATGTATGAGATTGTGTAAGGACCCAACCAATGGACTTTCAACTTCCCAGGATGGCGTAAAAACTTAGAATTGTATAATAACACCAACTACCCAACCTCAAACTTCTTGTTTCTAATATGGCGATCATGCCAAGCCTTTTGATTTTCCTTTTCCACTATTTGGCTCCATCGGGTGAGTGATCGTCTCTCATCCAGTTTCATTAACTCATCAATTCATTCTTCCAGCGCTTGTTCATTGGCTAACCCTCCTACGCATGCTATTCACAGAGAAGGCAACATAAATTCAACCAGAAAAAATAGCTTCCATGCTAAACACCAATTGAAAAGGTGTGGCTTTATTTAGTCTTTTATACGTTGTCCTGTAAGCCCATAATACTACCAATACTTTGTCATCCCAATCAAGTCTTCTGACATCACAAATTTTGGTCAAGGTATGACTCAGTATCTTGTTGAATGCTTCCATGGTTCCATTTGCTTGTGGGTGATAGGGTGTAGTCTTGTGATGAGCCACCATGAATTTAGATAACAGGATCCTCACGGTCTCATTCAAGAAATGTGTACCCCTATCACTGGTCAGACTCAAAGGGCATCCATACCTCGTGATAATGTTTTCCCACAAGAACCTTGCTATTGTTGCTGCCATGCAATATTTAGTTGGGGCTGCCTCTGCCCACCTTGTGAGATAATCTATGCAAGTGATGACATAATGTGACCCAGTCCTATGCACTGCCGGTGTAATAGGTCCTACAAAGTCTATCACCCACTTTTCAAAAGGCTCAGCACTAGGAATAGGGTGCAAAGGCATCTCATCTCTCCTCCCTGGTTTGCCAATGCGCTGACAATGGTCACACACTTTACAATAATCTCTACAATATTTGTACAAGGTTTCCCACCACAAACCTGTCATTAATATTTTGCATGCAGTGGCATCACCTACATAATGCCCACCCGTACTTCCTCCATGTGCTTCCTCCATGATGGCCAGGCACTCATGCTCTAAGACACATCTGCGTAAAAATTCATCGCGTCCCAACTTGTATAAGTCTCCACTGATTAACATGTAGGGCACAGTGCGTATGGCCAACTACTTCTTTTCCAATGTCTTCATTCCATCCGGCACCACACCTTCCTTTAAAAATATTACAATCTCTTCTAAATCTGAGGGCACACGCCGCAACCTAAACAGTTGCACATCTGGCATTACTTCCTCAATACTCTGCGCATCCTCCCCTGAATCAATTCTTGACAGATGATCAGGCCCACAGTTGCTTTTTCCAGGCTTCACTACAACGGTGAATTCAAACTCTTGAAACAACAATACCCATCGACATATGTGCCCTTGTAGAACAAGATTGTTCACTAAATACTTCAATGCCATGTGGTCGGTGTAGAACACAAAAGGTGTTGCCAACAGATACTATCTAAACTTGAAGAGCGCGTAGATCATTGACAATGCGTCACGCTCAGTTGTGGTATAATTTTTCTTTACCAGTGTCAGCTTCCTGCTTGCAAAACAGAGAGGATGATCAACAATCCCTTCACCTGGCTATGTAAGCACTACTCCAATGGTGGTCCCTGAGGCATCTACATGAACATGAAAGGGATTGTCCCAAGAGGGAAACTATAAAATAGGCGCGGTAATAAGCCTATCTTTTAAGGTATCAAATGCCCTCTTCTGCGCCTCTCCCCAATGGAAGGCACTTTTATGTCTAAGCAGCTCTTCTAACGGCATGGTGATCTTAGCATATCCTTAATGAATTTTCTTTAATAGCCCGTATACCCAAGGAATCCACGCACTGCACTCTGGCTAGTAGGCTGCCTTAACCCCACAATAACTACAACCTTAGCAGGATCTACCAGCAAGCCCTCCTTACATATGATATGCCCCAATAAAGTCCCAAAGGGTGTAGCAAACACACATTTCTTAATGTTGAGGGATATCCTCAATCGCTTGCACCTCTCAAACATTAACCTCAAATTGTCACAATGGTCTTTAACCAGACCATATACTATCCAGTCATCCAAATAGACTTGAAGAAATTTATGGATGAAGTCCTGGAATGCTTGCACCACTATGCGTGAAAATACAGCTGGCGCATTCTTCAACCCAAAGGGAATGACTGTATATGCAAAACTTCCCCACTCGGTGGCAAAAGTTGTCTTTTCCTGGTCTTCCTTTGCAATCTAGACTTGGTGGTACCCTAAAAATCCATCCGTAAAGGAATAGATTTTACACCCAACAACTCCTAAAATTTCTTCAGTGAAGGGGGTCGGAAATGGATCAATGACACAAACTGCATTCAATTCCCTATAATCCACACAAAGTTCTTATCCGCCCATCCTTCTTGATGTTGATTACCATCAAACTTATTCACTCCGATTCTTCCACTATCTCAATGATCCCATAAGCTATCATTTTTTCTATCTCCTCCTTGATCTTTACGCGCAAGTTGGGATTCATTTGGTGGGGCCTTTTCCTAACCAGGCGTGTACCATCCTTCAGTTTTATCTTCATCTCCCCCAAGGAATGGTGAATGCCTTTGTGCTCATGATACCCATGCAGAAATAAATCCTCAAATTCGGGCAGCAGATCAATGATTTTTGATACTTCCTTCTCTATCTAGTAATCCTCAATAATAGCTTCCTTAGGATTCTTCTTCTGAACTGATGTTAACTTTGTTCGTCTTTAAAGGCTCATGGTAGTCACGTGTGTAAGCATCTACACTATCCACTACCTCGCGCATCCCCATAGAATTGATAACATCCAATCTTTTCAATTCCTCTCCATCAATCACATATACCAACTTTCCCTTCTCTTTTTCCAAACATGCGCAGCTCAAGCTGTAACTCTTCTGCTTCCTCTTCTTCTTCAAATTGTGCCCCTAATCTTGGTTCCCCTAGTAATTCCAATAGCCTATCTTTCATCCTGGCACTATCCCCCATGGTAAGGCACTTGATACCCTACAAGGCCTTATCAACCGATTGCTTGGTAATCCGATATTCAAAGGTTTGAATAAGGTCATCCGCGAGTTCTTGCCAATTCCTTGTTTGGCGGCGTGTCTCCAAATGAATGTAAAATACATGCGCGCAACCTTGTAGTGTAGAATACAACTTGTGCACCCAGAGGGATGGTGGAAAAGCTTCCGTGCCTTCTCTCTAGACCCGTTCACACTCCTAGATATGGAAAGAGACGGGCTCCTTCCCATGGTACTCCTTGATGATGGTGGGTACATTGCTCCTGGAGAATCTGATAGAGAGAGAAATTCTTACTTCGTGCCATTCTAAAAGGCTCTCTTGATGTGTGGCCCACCACTGAGCTACTGTGCTGAGCAAGAAATAACTTAACATCTCCCTCCATTCCTTCTCATCCTTCCACTGAGCTTCTACCTCCTACAGAAAGATCTCAGGGAATGCTCCTCCTGAATACTTGGGTAGTTCTCTTCCTCTAAGGCACCTAACCATGCACGCCTTTGTTACCTTGGTCACCAACCCTCTCAACTGCCATCCCATTAATTCGTAAGTTCCATGCACCCAATTGTCACATGCCAGACTGGTGGTATCACTCACTGACTGAGCATCTTCAAACTAGATAACCCCATTAGTAGGGTGTATCATCTTAGGGTCTCTGATTGAGTGCACATAAATCTTGTCTAGAACTTCTTCTCCCAATGGTTCAATATAGGGTGTCAAATTCCCATCAACCAGGGGTATAATGACCCATTCCTCCTTGTTCTTGAACTGATGTACCCTTTTTTGAACTGAAGGTCCGCATTGTTCTTATAACACCACGGACACCCAATTAGTGCTAGGAAATTTTCCGCCTCGGCGAGCGCCAAGACCTCGAAGTCCCCAGTATACTTGGCTCCCTGGATAGTGATAGCTGCATCCTTCAAGACACCGATGGGCATTTCCTTAGTCCTTTTTGCCATATACAACACATTTGAAAATGGCTGTAATATAGGTCTTCCCATCTGATGCCATGCATCCAAAGTAAGAACATTAACCTCCACGCATGTGTTAATGAGGATATTGCTGAGGAGCCATCCATCTACAAATGCATTCAACCTAATCTCCTTATCATAGTCGAGGCTGTGAGGGGGAAGGTTTGCGTGCAAGACCTGTCTCTCGCGCTCTTCTCTGGCACATGGTACCTTCTCTCTCAACTAGGATCTTAGCAAGGGAATGATATTCTCTTGCCTTATCATTTTACACACCTCCTTGACCTCATCCAGGTCATCCTTTTGTACCCTGACTCTCCTTCCTTGTTCCTCCCTCCTGGATTTCTCCTTTAGACACTAGATCTCCCCTTGTAAGCTTCGAATAACATCCATGGTGTCCTGATATATCTCCTTTTGATGCGCGGGGTTTGGATATTTTCCATGAACAAACTCCTCTCTTGAAACTAGGGTTTTCTGTCTTGGTACCTCTCTTGCGCGCGCGGCTTCTACCCTTGTATTTACCAAGACAGGCTCCAAACCTTCATCCCGTGTTACCCGAGGCATCCATTGTATGTCTACCTTCTTAATACTGACCATTGCAACACCCTTTTCCTTCCGGTGCTTCTGATTCATGTGCTCAAATAATTCTGGGAACTCCTCATACTTATGCTTCTTTCCACACCATGAGCACTATAACAAGTTTGAGCACTCACACTTGTAATGTTCTGTAGATCCATAGTTGAAACATGTTCCACATGGGAACTCACTCCTTCCTCCTCTGCAGTTACCTCGACCATGGAATCCTCCTTGAAAACCTCTTCCACGTGCACCTCCTTCTGCGCGCTCCTCATAACGACAATCATTATCCTTGGAACCACTGACAATGCTGGTTTGGTGCACCCCATGATCAATGGCCTCATGGATCTGATTAATGAGCCTACAGTCCTTAGTATCATGGGTTGTAGAGGTGCAAAATTTTCAGTAACAAGATACATTCTTCCTGATCATGTGCTGCAGTAAGGGACATCTACTTGCATCATGGTCCCCATGACAAATTTCACAATCCACTGTCAAAGTGTGTACCATCCTCTAGGGGAAATTATCCTTAACGTGTCCCTCTATTTCACAATATGTGCACCAAAAACCACTGCAAGTCTCATGGGCTATGGTCACAGATAATTTTTCCAACTATTTTTCCATAATAGCAATCTAAGCCTCCAAGAATGGGCTAATGCCAGTATCTATACTACCAACAATTTCGGTGTGCAAGGAATCTTCCAATGCTTCGCGTGGGTCTGTAAAAGTTTTATGAGACAAGGCCCTTCTAAAAGGGGTGATCAATCCTCCAAAAAACCACTGTGCATGCTGAGAAGGATGGATATCATATGATAATTTAGACAAGAGAGTTTTAAAGCATGCATCATACTCTCACACACTCTCTGCCATTCCTTGTTGAATCTCCTTCAAAGCACTGATGCTCTTCTACTTGAACTCAGGAATGTGGAACTCTGCCAAGAATGCATTCTTTAAGGTAGTATAGTCCACCACCATTTTATGAGGGTCATACTTCCTATACCAGCTATGCACGCACCCTTACAACGTGGTTGTAAACTGAGTAGCCTTCCGTTCTGGGGTTGTGATACCCTTCGTGTGCCAGAGCAGTTCACACTTGTGAACATCTTTCGTAGCATCCTCAATGCTGATGTAATCTGGTAAATGTAGAGACATTTCAAAGAATACTTGAGGTGGTGGCTAGGGTCCCTGTCCTCCCCGAGCCTGAGTCTTGGTTCCCTCTGGTGTTTCCTCTGCCACTTGATCCACTAGGTCCACCAGGTCCTGTGCCTCCAGAGCCACCAGATCCACCAGAACCACTGGGTCCAATAGGGCCTGTAGGAGCTGTGCCAAGTGCCCCCACGGTCCCACTGAACTATGCACCGATGGTCTGTGATAGCACTCCGCTACACCTACTTTTTCCCGTGCCACTCCCTGATGTGAGACCAAAAGTTTGTACAATTTCTCCTTGTTCAAAGACTCCTCCAAATACTAGAATGTGTGCAACCATAGAAGAAGGAAATGTAAAATTGTATCTCCTAGTCATGGATATGTCTCTTCCATCGATATCAACTGGGTCAATAACACTTATTCTTGGTTCGAGAAAACCAAGTGCTAGGGCTTGGTCACTGGGTGGGTTCAGATATGTGCCAATGACTCTCCTTTCTTCATGTGATGAACTCTCACCAGAAGCTGAAGGGGTCTCCCTCACGCACTTGCCAAGATGGGGTAGCAAAGACTGCTTAGGTTCCACATCTTCCACGTGAACCTCAACTCCTTCCCACAATGTCTATCTTCATAGATCAATCACACTAGCAGCCTCAGGTCATCTACCAATCTCCCTTTCACGCACTTCACCATACTTGAACCGTCTCTCTTCCCTCTCCTTCTTTGTAGTGATATCTTCCATCTTCCTCCACCCAAGCTCCCTTACCCAGCACTCAAAATGGTTTAGCCAGCCATTGGGAAAGCCTCTAAACTCATGGTAACCATAAATATCTTCATAGCTAGAGGAATAACACATAGAAATGTTCCTCTAGGTTCTCACAGAAATTCAAACTCAGCAACCTCCAGACAAAATTTTGTGGAAATGACATATTCTAGAGTGTAACTAGTCAGTACTCTTCTCCACTAATGATCTACAACATGGGTCCATGTCAGATCTACATCCTGCAACCTTTTGTAGTCTTCTTCGGTCCATACATGCGATCCATAATGCCAACTTGATCTAGACGAATAGGCTAAAATCCATTCATATAGTTCTACTGGGAAGAAATGTAAGAAGGTTTCGTATAGATCATGGTAGAGGTTCTCTTCTACCCATCTATGTGTATTAAACTCAGGTCCAGTGCTATATCTCTGAGAAAATTCATCCTTCGTGCTCTTGAACCATGATTCAACATTTTCCAATGTTATCCGCTCTATCATTACTCATTACACAGATCATGATGTATGCTATATCCCACTACAACTTTGAAAAGAGGTCCTAGAAACGAAACCAAGATGTAGTCAGTTTTACCCCCATCATAAAAGGAAGGAACCCCATATGTGTGGTTAGCCTATCACCCAGCAGCAAGCTGAGTCACTCACCTGAGGCATGCGTAGGTACCGAGTCTCTCTTTTATGTGAGTTTAGCGGGAAGCATCATCTATGATTAGTGTAAGATTTTTTAGGAGGGAAGTTAATAAAAGTAAGAACCATAGGGCTCAGAACAGCCTCTAGATCCCTGCAGTCACTTCAGACTAAGTACTTTAACAGAATCTATAACATGCATTATGAAAAAAATAATTATACAAGCATTCATACATAGCATGAAAAGAAAGAGAATTCATATGAGATAAATGTGCATTAAAACCATTGATATCCATGTCTATATATAACAGGTAACCTCGTTATATTGATTGATTCATCACAGAGAGTCACAGAGAGCAGACCATAGTCATGCATATCACTGGATGTATGTGACTAAGCTAACAGAAAAAGAAAAATTACAACTCAATGCTTAATGCATTCTTTCCTGAATACAAATATCCCCTCACAGTAATTCTGCAAGGCTCCGCTCACTCTCTAACCTACTATACCTCATACTTCTAGATCTAGCTTTTACTCTATAGGCACTTGTATTTATAATTCTCCTGCACTACTAACTCATCTTCTAGTGCCCTTAGATCCGGTGCCAAGTGTCAAATGTGGTCCTTTATGTGAGCATGATCCTATGGGCCTGAGCTTTCCACTCCATCTCATGATGATCTTCTAGAAGATTCCATCTGGGCCATGCTCTTTCCTGGGCCAGCCTATCGTGAGGCTGACATCTTATCCATGTGCAACCAATAATGCTTTTCACATGTTCTACTTTGGGTGCCCAAATTGACTAAGTCTCGAGCCTCCTTTCGCGTGTTGCATGAGCTATGTGCTTCCTTAACTCTTTCTTTTGCGTGCTTTTTCCTTGCGCACCTTTTCATAACTGGGACCCTGTGCACCCATGTGCCTTCATACTTGGTTAATATTACAGGGGTCCAACACTAATGATTCCCACATCAAGATTTTTACATTCATTTTATTCATTTTCTCAATGATATTGAATGAAGAGGAACTATCCTTTTGTTTTCCTTTTTTTGCACAACATTCTTGTACATGGGCTACTACAACTAGCAGTATGAAGCTATGTTTAGATACAGTGGTTTAGGCAGATTTTTCACATTCAGAACTGCACTATGATTGCTAACACCTTGCAGAGTGATAGAGGGATGGGAAAAATTTGGATTAGATGAATATCCTTCCTTTATACTCCTCTTTTAATACTTTGTGTTGGCAGCCACACCCTGAGAAGGGTCCTAATTTATTCCATAGAAATCTTCAGCTTTCCAATTCACAAGTGTGGTCTCACTTAGAGGTGTATCTTGAGTAGCTTCCTACTGCTGATTTTATTTTTGATTTTTCTCTAGTTCCACACCAGCCATTGTCACCATCAATACTTAATTTAGAGCCCCGTTAAAGCATGTTGACTGATTATGGGGTTGATTGAATGGGAAACACTAGTCATATTCTTGAGCCATGTTATTTTGCACTAGTACCAAGGCTCTAGTGTCTTGGATGCAACATTGGAATTGTAGGGATGAAATTGGATATTTGTAGGAAGCTTGGACTTGGTTCTAATCGTGCAGCTTGAGCAATGTCATCCTATCTCACAGGCTGATACGGTAAAATCTGTCGTCTTCTGAGGTCAACATGGGCTTGTTGGTTGATTTTATTGATCTAAAATTATGAAAGCTTTTTTCCTCTCTGATTGACACCAGACTCATTGCCTAGATTTTTAGGCAATTACTTAACATGAGGCTTCATCAAATGCATCATCTATAGAGGATACCACCTACAATGAAGGATGCAGGTAACATTTTGAAGAAATGATTGTCTGGATTTTTTAGGGTAGGGATAAGGGCTACTGTAGACTCTTAAATAGTGCTTGGATTCCCCAATTTTGGCTAAAGAGGCATAAGTGGCCTCAGGGTGTAAGTCTTATCGATGCTGTTGATAAAAGAGAGTTCATTTTTTTGAGCTGGTTGATAACAATGTTCGTAGGACAACAAGGGAATTTTTTACCTCCCATAAATTATATCATCATGGCAATTTCAGGGAATTTAGAGATGCTTTTAGAGAAGCCATAGAGATAATCACCTTCAGCTTGTTAGAAGTCTCATTGAACAAGTGGAGATCATATCCCATGGTCCTTTGAAGGATCTGAAGTTGAAATTCATCCATATATTCTATATTTTGGTAGGCTCTACTTCATTGTAGACAATTTATCTAACATAGATATGATTGAAACCTAGGATTTTTCTGGTGAGAATTGACCAAACACACTTAGTAGTTGTTGCACCACTGATCCCAATATTAGAATCAGATCCTATTCCCAGGTATCATTGAGGACCTGATGTAGAGCTTTTCCTTTGACAGGATTTTGAAATCCAATGAAATATTGATAGCCACATAGATTTCTTTAACCTCATGTATGGATAAGTTCATGAAATTTGTAATGTACATGTCATGTTGACCAAGTCGCAGTTGTGTATCTTAAGTCCCTGAAGTGAACTACATGGTAATAAAATTTTCCCCAAGGAGTGCTGCAATTGGACATTTGGATTTTGATGCATCGTTAGCGATGAGTAAGTGGGTTGTAAATCCCATGAAGCCATTCATAAGGGAGAGATTTTGTTCTAGTGGTCGGTTGTTATATTGATGCCAGTTGGTCAACGATTGGTATGAGAACTCTAGTTGATTGAATGAAAGGCCTGTCAAGTGGAGGTGTTAATAGTGTTCTATTCAGTGGAGATGGAGACCTTTGAGGTCTTCTCCCCCTCCTTCACCTACCTGGAGATAGTTTCAAGTACTCAAAAACACATGCTTCTCTAGTGCGTAACCTTGTTTGAATGCTTCTTTCATGAGAATTGATAATGCGAGGGTGCATACTATATATACTAGTGATATATCTATCCCTTTTGACGAGTTTGGCACCAGGATGTGTGACGATTACAAGGCCTCTTAAAGGATAGAATTTTACAACAAGTGCACACCAATCTTACTGCAATAAACAATGATGGTCCCACTAGGCATGCTAGAAATTTCGTCACCAAATCATAACACCCTCATGTGGGTCTAAATCTTGAGCAAAATGTGATTGTGTTAAGGTTCATGCGAAGTCCTGACTAGGTAACATCGTGAGTGGATATCTCTGAGGTGTGGGACTAAGCTTCAGGTGAGATAAGACTTTCCAGAGGAATGTTGGTTCCTCTTCCCTAATCTGAGTGCAGAACTAACTCCAACTTGACATTAGAGAGTGTTACTCATGGCTATCTCTATTCTATAATTTCCTAGGGACCAAGGAGAGAGAACATGAAAGTAAATAAAACTAAACTACAAAAGTGATGCACCAAAAGAAGTAGTGTTGACTAACAACTATCCAATGTTAACAAGAATGGAAGAGAAAAATACAATATCCATAGGATCATCGTGTGTGGATGAAGATGATGGTTCAGGTTCCATGATAATCTAACAAAATGGTATGTGTAGATAATTCAGAAGCATGTTTCATAAGAAACACTATCCAATAATTTACCTGTGGTTTAAGAGCATAAGGTAGATGATCAAGTTGTGGACACCTTGTTCAATAGAATTGAAGAGGCAATAGGATTGTAAATAAACACAGTTTGGGAAGACACATCCATGCAAAGACTTGACATATATGAGAATTTGAATTCCAATATGCACAATTGCGTTACACGACGTTGATAAGTAGGAAATGCCTAGATCACTAGGTAAGGAGTCCACTATGAAGTATTGTAGTACATTAGCTTCATGGGGGACCATGGGAAATGACATATATGATGTTGGGTTACTACTAGAATTATCCCCCCTTTACAATGAGAGAACTTCCATCATGTTTTAGGTGTGGGAAGTGAATTGAGGGCAAGGAGATGATGAGAGAAACAAGAGAAACTCATATTCATAACTGTTGCATCAATTAGGAAAATACATCAAAGTAGGGTGGAAACCATGGGATAGATGAATCTCTAAAATACATGCTTCGTTATTGAGGATCCCAACTATGCAGTGAGGAAGAAGCAAATTATTGCCCATGTTTATTAATTGCACTTCCAACCACTTTGAAGACTATGTTTGGAATTGGGTTTGTTTTATATAAATTTTCCCTCTGAAACTTCATGAATTCGGGAATTTCTTGATCCTTGTGTGATGGTCATCATAACACATGGTGCAAATATCCAGGGCCGACCTAATAGTTTGTGAAATTTTAACTCTCCTTCTATGAGATAGACACTCAATATATGGAGGCTTCTAAGTGCAAACAGACTATTTTGGTGTTGCCAGGATATGGCTTTCACTCCACAAGACTAAGAGCGATGGTGTAATTGAAGGCTGGAAGTAAGACAATAGTGTCTTGGAGATAAATTTCTCTAGGTAGTTGAAGTTGATTGATAGGAATTTTATGATCTGGAAATTAAAAATTAGTGGGGCCTCTATTGATCATTTCTCTTCTCCTCTGAGGTTATCATTGCTTTAAAGGGGTTGAGTTGATGTTCAAGATCATTGTATAGATGCCATGGTCTTCAGCCATGCTCAGCATGAGCTGGTATCTATGAACTATCCACCACCGAGTATTTGCTTTGGACATTTTAAGAGTGCCTACCATATCTTGCACAGAGCTATGGATCACCTGAGGGCTAATACGTCCACCTATGGATTAGAATTGCTTTGGTAATTCTTTGCATTGGTTTCACCAGGTGAGGTTTTCACCAATACCACTGTAACCCGCCATGTTAATCTGGAGCTTGGTCAACTCCATTTGATACACGATTTTTTTGACATTAGTGCAGTGGACATGTGTAGCCCTGAGCGACAAGGATTGAATCCTTGGCCTTGAAGGATGATGTTTGGTTAGATCACTTCGGGAGTGAGTGGAATTCTAACCCCATCAACTTGTTCTGAAATGAGGG
The DNA here is from genome assembly GCA_019776745.2 of Taxus chinensis. NCBI lineage: Eukaryota > Viridiplantae > Streptophyta > Pinopsida > Cupressales > Taxaceae > Taxus > Taxus chinensis. The sequence continues at coordinate 436,358,975 of CM034151.1, forward strand.
GTCTAACTTTCTGGGTCCACACTGGCACCAGTGCGTTATGAGCCCTGCATTCCTTTCATGTGCACCGAGTACCCCCTTATATGCATGTTGGCCACATCTCCATGCATTGGTTCCTGGATGAGTTCAGACTGGGGTGATTATAGATTCTTTGTGAGGTGTTCCTGATGTTGGCTAGGTCTGGAGGAGGAACTCATCCTGTACCTAATGAATTTGATCCTGAAGTAATCAACTCGCACTTATAATCCTTCGATCCTCCCATAATGATGGCTTGCGAATGCCTCAGACCCACAAATGGTTTCTCGTCCACACATTGACCCTGCATAGGGGTTGTTGACTAGGCCTACCCTCCACATGGATAATTTCATGGGTTGATTCATAATTTCCTTTTCATCCATAGATGTTTAATGAAGTGATGTTCCTGTCCACACAATCCATGTTGAAGGAACTTCCTTTCCTTTTTCACATCCGCTATGCAACTCAAAAAAATAAGACTTTGATCGTGTGAAAGTGACCCGATAATGTACCAGTGAATCATTTGGGCCTATAATAGAGGGCCACGGTTTCCCACATTTTTGTGTTCCAGGACTCCTAAGGTGTTGAGTTATCCATTTTTGGACTTGTAGATGAAGGGGTTTCTGAGTTATATGATATGTTTTTGATGTGAGTGCGACCCATAGTTAGGAAACTTCACCCTCATTTCCTAATTTTCATAATGTGTATGATGGATTAATCTTTCTCTAGGTTTGATCTCGAGCTTCCATGAGATGACGACTAGAGCTCAATGGAGTAGATATAGTCATAATGTGTTTGAGACTTCCACTCCATAGGACTCGTAGATGTTCCTGATTCTGTCGATTACTTTGCTTGGCATTGCCTCTATGAATTTGATCCAAGCTTCTGTATACAACACTTGGGATGTGGATTCTTTGACCATGTTGATAGTAAACTCGAGCTTGAATGCTATTGGAAGCTTGTTCCCTTATTTGTAATACTGAGGATTGATTCATGAAAGGTTATTTCAAGACATCCTACTGTTGTATTTATGAGTTCTACCCCCAGGTAAATATGGAGATTATAGCACACCTTTGTTGAAAATATCCTGGAGAGAGTTTTAGAATGAACCTGACACCTTTTTGTGAAAATATGCCCTTGACCCTAATGGTCAAAAACCAAACATTCAAGGAAAATATGTCGGAGAGGGTTTCAAGACGGAAGCTGTTGACAAGGAAAAATATGCCAAAGAAGTGATCAAAAACCCAACACAAGGAAAATATGCCGAAGAAGCTTCAGTAAACCCGATTCACTAATAGGAAAATATTGTCGGAGAAGTTCAAAAACCCGACATTTGAAGGTCGAATATGCTTTGGGAGAAGTTCAAAAACTTGACTGTTGGATAAATATCTCCCCCCAGAGTAAGTATCAGAAAACCCAACACAAGGAAAATATGCTAGAGAATTTCAAAAACCTAACACAAGGAAAATCAGGTTGCCGGAGAAGTTCAGACATGAAGCATGTAGATCACAAGGAAAATCCCGATGCCGGAGAAGTTCCAAAAACCCAAAACACTATCTAGGAAAATATGCTGGAGAATCTTAAAAACGGGGACACAATTCAGGAAAGCATGGGGCTAGAGAACATGTCGAGGAAAACTCCAACACAAGGATGCATATGTCAGAGTCCAAGTTCAAAAACCTGAAACAAAGGAAATCTTGGAAATACTGGTGGAAGTGGGTTTCGGGAAACATGAGACATGAAGCATGAAACACATGTCAAGGCATCCTCCAAACCCGATGCATATGGGAGTCCAATCTCCAAAGCCTGAAACACAGGAAACCTAGGAAAAACAGGCGGAAGCGAGTTTTGGGAAAGCATGAAGGGTGAAAACAAGTCGAGCCATCCTCCAAACCTGACGCAAATGCAAAGGAGAATCCCGAACCCGGCTGGAAACAGACCCTGACTTGGGGAATATTCAAATGGCCATAAATTTTCACAGGGAGCTCGGATTCATGCAAGGTTGGACTTTTCAGAAATCTTACGAGGTCCTCTGTCCAACTAATACTATATATCTTTAATTGGGTGAGGAAAATTTCTTCAAAAATACAAAATACAATTCACCATTTTTTAGGTTTGTTAGGGTTCTCACCTACCGCCATAATGAGATGAATTAAATGTAGTCTGGAGGTGGTTGGGGTAAATTTCAAAATCCTCTCTTCTCCCTCTCTTTTTCTCCCTATAAATTGTAAGGAGGGGCTTATTTCAAAAGGTTGGACATTCTTGTTTTGCCCCTCCCTTCTTCTCTTTGGCAGGTGAATTTGTGGAGATCAAACCTCCCATTTAAAACTGTAATGCAACTTTGCCTCTTGGCATTTTGTAGTGTATTGTATCAATCTTTGGAGCAAATAATGCATGTTTGTGGATGATTCTCAACCCTCTCTGTGTTCATTTGCATCCTCTTGATCTTTCATTGCAAATCTGGTTATCTGTGCATGATCTTGCATTGCATTTTAATGGTTTGTGTTTATTGGCAAGACAGGTGTTCTTCATTCCTCGGTGCATCACCTTTGTAGTTTAGGTTTTATTTTATGCATTTTCTTACCCTGTCTCCTTGGCAAGTTAGATTAGGTTTTTAGTAAACCCTCTAATTTTTTATGTGTGCATCTGAACAGAGGAATAGGAACCGGCCTTCATCTGGAGAGCTTTTCCAATTTCGTAAGGTCCCACACTTGGGAAAAGGTCCATGTTATGCAATCACACTGAGAGTCTCAACCCATCAAGTTGCAGACATTCAGGGGTGCTGTGATTTGCCATCAACAATGACCACTGCATTAGTGGATGATTTAGATTTATCATGCCTAGAAGATGGTTTGAATGAAAACTCAAGTTTTGGTATTTTCGATCTAAGTTTAACTCTACTGTGTTAAGGAGAGCAAAGCTCAATTTTGTGAGCCATTGTGAAGGCTTCATCAAATGTCTTGAAATATTGAATTTCAAATGTAGATTAAATATGCTTGACACAAGAGCCAAAGAATAATTTTATTAGCTCATTATGTTGGAGGGAAAATGATAGTTGATTGATAATGCCTCTCCAATGGGTGACGAAGTCTGCGTTGGAATCATATTTAAATTGTTTGATTGAGTATAGGTTGGGGATAGTGATTTTATGGGTGATATTGATTGAAAAATGTTCAAGGAACAACATAACGAATGAGAAGAGAGAATATTGAGGGATGTTGTTATACCAATATAAAGTGGGGCTAGTTAAGGACATAGGAAATGTCCTTAACATGAGGTCCTCATCGTGTACTATGAGGTAAAAAGAATGTCAAAAGGCCCATATTGTTGTTGGGGGTCTTATTTGCTATATAGTTTGAGTAACTTAGGAAGTTCATAGTGTGAAGGATAAGATTTTTATGGTATATGTGGATGAATAAGTTTGTTTCATATTTGTTTGTATGTTAATCTATTTTTTACGACCCATGGAAGTGACATATAGGCTAGATATTTTGTTCATTAAAGTCTAGAGAGGGTCAGATTGTGGTTATTATTGGATAATGGATGATGAAGGACTGGGTTGGTTATATGAGAATTGATTTTTTTGTTGATATGGTCGTGGGATATTTTTTTGAAAAGGAGTACCCATGGGAATGTTATAAGCTGGTTGTGAAGCTAAAGGTTTTAAAGGTTGAATGTACTAATATTGGAAATGCATGGATGTGTTTATAAGAGGTTGTGATAATTGAGGTATGTATTGGAAAGGAAACAATGTATGAATAAAAGGTTGTGACTACTATGGTATATGTTGGAAAGGAAAAGAGGAGTGAATGAGTTGTTGATACTATTGAGGTATGTTTTGAAAGGGAATATAGTTATGAATTGAGAGGAAGAAGGGATGGTAGATGATTGGTGTGAAGAAGGATGGATGGTAGAGATAGAAACTTTATTGATAGGTGGTATCGATGTAGGGATAAACATAAATATATTTTGTAAAAATGATGTAGGTTGTTGACATTGGTTATTATTAGAGATGACTAATGGGATGGATACGAAACTCATATGAGGAGTTTAGATGGTAGAATAGACTAATGAGATTAACGTGGATGAAGAGGTATTATTATTTGTTTTGGGATGACATAGAGCTAGATGAGAGGTCTAGTGAAGATTTAGGTTGTTAGTTGGTCATGTCTTGTGAGGAGACCACATTAAGATCAAAGGAGATAGTAGGGACAAAGGACATGACACTAGATTTGTATGATTGAATGCTAGTAGGATAAGGGCATATTTTCTAGATGACTAGCTTGTAGTTAGGATCAAAAAGATGGGAGAAGTCATATGAGGTGCTAGATAGAGGGGGTTGTGGTTTAGGTGTGAATGGATGAAGGTGAACACCCCAAGGAATAAGATACACATTAAGGTAAACATGGTTTGAGTCTAATATTTTAGAAAATATGGGATCCTTTCTATCAAAGAAATGAGGACTGGGTGGATCGAGTATCTCACATGACTCCACTTGAATTCTAGGAGAATTTGGAGGTTCTCGATCATATGGTCGGGGTGATAGATATACTTGATAATGATCAATTAAGCAGGAAACATTGTCAATGGAAGTTTGGATGTCTTTTATAGAGTGATGAGGATTTTCTACCATATTTTTTAGAGTTTTGGAGGTAATAGTTTTGTCTAGTAAGAACCATGAAAGCAAAAAATCACCTAAAATGAAATATAAATCGAAATTGATGATTAAAAACAACTAAAAAATCACACATATGAGATTTTTTATTATCTTGATTAATTAAGGAAAAAAATTATGAAATGTGTAAAATGGCTGATAGGGTCCTAGGAAATGGCAGTCTATGGATGGTTTCAGGTAATTTTTATGGAGAGAGTCCTTTATATACTGAGGATGTGAGGCCCAAATCTATGTTGGGTCGGTACAAAGGCGTGATGGCGTCGATTATTTAGGCCTACTCAATCACTTCACGGCACGCAATGATACGGGAGTGGCGTGCTTAGCTAATATAATGGTAACCAATATTATACTTGGTCAACACAGGAGTGACTCTCCTCATGGTGATGATCTAAGTCGTTACTTTGGGTAGAATGTTTTGATGCAAATTGAGGTTTTTAAGGTTACTTGGTGTGGGGGGGAAGGAAGCTAAGTGAAGCAATATTTAACTCCTAATTAGAATATGTGACCAAACACAATGAGAGGTTCAGTTTAAGACCAAAAGAAAGATTGATTTTGATGACAATAGAAAAAATGCAATGATTTGAAAGAAAATGAAAGGAAAGAGAAACACCCATAAAAAGCTTCCATTTTTAATTTGTGAGGTTTAATGTTTTTTTTATCACAACTACAACATAGGAAGCAAAAAGATCCCAAGGCAGAAAAATTAAAGGGTTAGATGAAAATAAATAATAAGTAAAAGAAATAATCGTTAGAGATAAATTGACTGATGAATCAGAAACAATTCTAGATATCGTCAATGATTAATGCAATCTTCGCGATTCACCAAAATTGATAGAGATTGAA